>JAVQJL010060131.1:0-11256 GCA_036024295.1 Nannoperca obscura | reverse complement strand
GTTCCCCAGGAACCCCCACGCCCGCCCGTTTTTTTTTTTTTTTGTTTTTGCATTTTTTTAAAGCGAACAACCCCCCCCCCCCCCCCCCCACCACCACCACCACCACCCCTGTTTCAGATGCGATGATCTAGCTGTCGCCCTGCAGCCCAGCTGGACGGAATGGGAGCGGCTCGATGAAGACGTGATTACATGGCAGTGATACTAATGATGGAGGGACTCATTGAATAAAGCTGCTCTTTGTGTGCGTCCTTCACGTCTCAACCCGGGCGTGTTTACTATACATTTACCCGCTTTAAAGGGAAAGAATCGATATCACCTCCAAAATACTTTGCTATGATTCGACTATTATTATTACATTACACTGTTTCACAATATCCACCTGTCTGGCTGCTGAGGCATGTTGACGCCGCTGGTACAGGCTGGTATCTTGAGGACAACAACACCATTTGTTGACAACAACAGGCTGTCGCTTTGTCCGCGGTTATAGCGGAGACACTAGAAATAACAAGCCCGCCCTGCGTGCGTGCAGCCCGGCATGCGACACTGTTGTCATCGGTCGGTAAAACCTGTTCTACCTGTCGGTGCCAAACACCGTCACCGACAGCATAATGCTTCGCTTATGAAGAAGTGAGAAACGACTCACGCGTTGCCGATGTATATTCTGGGGAAGACCTCGTTGAAATGTTGTGTCGGTAAGCTGTAAAAGCCGCTGCCGTTGGACAGGAGCTCGTTGAGTTGTTGGACGGTAACCTCGCCGCCTGAAGCCGGGACTTCAGCTGGTGGCTGCTGCTGCTGCTGTTGTTTTGTAGGACTCAGGTGTTTCTTCATGGCTCTTCTTCTTCTTGTCCTTCTTCTTCCAAAACTAGTGTTAGATTCCAGCCAGTTTCAGGCTCGTGAGACTCATCCGGTTATTCAACTGCATTTTAAATCCGCACGCGAGTCGTGCGCGCGGTGTCTTCCAGTCTACACGGTGTCTGCTGAGGCGCGAGCTCTACAGTTTTTCCCATCAACATCAAGTACAAGGGAGTTTTAAAATGTAGTTCCGGTTAAAACTTTCAAAGTAAAACATAGATATCTAGATACAGTAGACACACTGTTAATAGATGGACATACAGTGGTGTACATTTACTGAAGTACTTTACTTTACAATACAATTTGAACATACTTGTACTTTACTTGAGTGTTTCATGTTATGCTACCTTCTACTTACTCCACATTTCAATGGGAAATATTGTACTTTTTACTCCACTACATTTAATTGACAGTTTTAGTTACTTTGCAGATTTATATTAATAATACAAAATATAATTTAATTAATAAATTATGATTCATTATTAGAGGTTAAGCTACACAGAAGTATATAAAGTAATCAGAATTACTCCCACGTTTACCAGCTTCAACTTTAAAGCGATGTATGCATGAATGCATCATTAATTATAGTATAGTAATATAATACATATGATTCTGAAATTGGCCATTCTTCATAATGGGTACTTTTATTTTTGGTAGGCTACTTTAAGTATATTTTGTTGCTGATACTTTTGGACATCTAATTTTATACTTTGGAAGAGTCTACAAGGCCGAAAAGATGATGACCTCAGTTTTATTCTCATTTAACTTCATGAAGCTTTTACATCCTCAAGGAAGTTCAGTGGGGAGTTAAAACAACATGGATCACCAGGTTTCAGTGGGAGGTACAGCTGAGTATTGTCGGCATAAAAATCGTAGGATGTGTTCTATTTAAGAAAAATAGACCATGAAGGAAACATATGAGGAAAATAAAATAGGGCCTAATATAGAGCCTTGCGGTACTCTGAAGGAGATGGGTGCAGAAGAAGAGGACACATTATCAATTTAAACAGAAGCTGTTCTGTTTTCTGAGCCCTGACCCGACCTCGTCCAACACCGTTGGGATTAACTGGAAAGCTGACATGTTGTGTCTCACTTATGCACTTGTGGCTGAATAGGAGCAAATCCCTGCAACCGGGCTCCCAAAATCTGGTGGAAAACCCGAAACAAGAAGAGTGAAGACTGTCATAACAGCATGGCCAATGGTTTTTGGGGTGACATGTTAAACAATCACATGGGTGTAATGTCTGGTAGTCCACACGCTTTTGAAAATTAAGGCCAAAATTTGAGGGTTTAAAAGTTGTTAAACTGTTAACTTGTAACCTGGCAGACCCTTCCTAACATTTGCAGTTTTAAGGGAAATCACTTGTTGTAGGTACGCATATTTTTGTATTTCAAACTTATTACAAACTGCAGACACGTCATTTATCTTCACAAATTATCAGTTTATCTTTCTTACATTTTTTTTTTATTTTCAGCAGTAAATAATAATAATTAGTGGTGTCAATTGATTAAAAAAGAAAAGAAATGCATGACAAACTGGTTACAGGAATCAGAGTTCGTTTTACTTTATTCTAACATCTCAGCTTAGTTCTGATGATTTCTGAATTAGAATCTTTTCATTTGCAGAGTAAAGTCTCAGGGAGTGCTTGGTATAGCCATAATGAATGCAGACTTAATTAGCAGACAACACAGTTACAAAGTAACGTCTGCTACAAAGAGGACGTAAACAGCTTGCCTGTGAATTGTTTGCAAAGTAGCATCTCAAAGAGCAAAGAGCATCTCTCTTTTAGTAATTCAGTCAGGTAAAAGTTTGTGCCGGAATTATGGGAGAAGGTTGGGGGTCAAACTTGGTAATATGATTGATTAGCGTTAAAACTTTTAATCGTGTTAATATTTCCAGATTCATCTCAAGCGTTAACCCGTTAACGTTGACAGCCCTAATAATAATATAACATAATAGTCCGTTTTCCTTTATTGCCTATTTTAACAAGAAGCGAAAGTAGAAGGCATTGCAGTGCTGTTATTTTACAAACTAAATCTTACAACTTCCGTTATTATTCTGTCTGTCTGGGTCTCACTTGAATCTGCCGCCTCTCGCCACCACTATCTCCAGCAGACACACCGCACCGGCAGGCAGACACTCAGGAGACGAGCTGGACCAGAGGAGGACAGTGGTGACACCCGCCAACAAGAGGGTACTGTGCTGCCTTCAAGTGCTGCTCGTAAGATCCTAAAATTAGGCTTACCGCCCATTTTGGCTGGGTTTCATAACAAAATAGGTACTCTATTTAGCCTAGCATAAACACACACAAGTCCCTGCTTTACAGACCAGCAGTTGGGGATAATTGAAGTTAAACTATATGACTACGGTTTGGAGTCCGACTAATGGTGTTCTATGTTAAGCCTACAACAAGTGGTCATATTTTTGTTCTTACACTTTAAACACTCTGACTTTGCTCCTTGAAAAGTTCAGCTTATAAACGTATATAATTAGAGAACAAACACCTTATTTATTATTTTTATGTGCCATAAAAAGTAAGCCATCAAAAAAATTAAAATTAAAATCCAAAGACAGAAAAAACATGTAGACATTCAGAGTAAACCATGATGTTATTAATGTATCTGTGTGCATAAAAGAATGCTATGTTAAGTATGTTGATATGCATGGAGGTGTGACTAGAGCGTCCTATGACAATGACAATGTGAGAGCTGAGCTGTGCTACATAGCAAAAATATGTGATAACAGCAATCATTATTACTATCGTCACCATCGCCACCTTACTATTATTCCAATCATCACTTTATTATAATAATTATATCCATAATCTTAATGAACGCATTTCATTCATCTTCATAGATGTATTGCCTCTGCTCACCTCTAGATGCCAGCACAAGCCTTCAGTGGGCACTTTATTTATTCTAATGGTGTTGATGTTGCTGTACACTGAGATGGAAATACAATCTTTAGCGCTTGTTATGACTGTCACATCAATGCAAAACAGAAAACAGCTGAAATGTTTGTGATTTCAGAATTTCTTACAGTAATACAGACACATTTGAGGACGTATGGTGTGGCGACATATTTTTCATTGATCTGTAAATTCTATGCTCCGTGCTGCAGGACAAACTGTAAAGCTGCACTGGTTTTGCTAGTGAATACATTTTACAGTGAACTAAAACTATATAGTGCCCAAATAGTGCTCAAACAATCTGCTTGCTTCTTACTGTAATACTTACAGCCACAAGATGGAGCCACATCAAATCATATCAAGATACAGTGGTGACCATGGTGATCATGAAAGTGTAATTGTAGGCACAGTGAGGGACAGTTTAACCCAACAATAATTATAACAATGCACACATGGGGAAATGTGATTAATCATATTGAGTTGTATTTACACAACAGAGTTATAGGGAGTTATGGAGTGAAAGCTGTTCTCCTATGTAAGCCCTCAGTGGTGACCTTGAATGAGAGGTTATAAAGTAGGTAAATGGGTCTCAACAATTCAGGAGCATTCACTCATGTTCAGCCAGTGGCCCGCAACAGATTTATCTCATCCAGTATGAATGGCATGAGAATGAATGTTTGCTGACTGCTGGTCATTAAAGGCTTCATCTGTTAGGTTCTTATATTTCTCCACAAACTTCATTTTACTTCCATAATTTTGGAGAATACATGTAAACTTTCAAGTCTTACACAACTGTATTTTAAGACAGAAATGACATCCAGATTACATGCTTTGGAATATGTGCAGTCTGTACATGTGTTAAACCCAGAGTTTCCTTCTCTTCTTACAGACCCTGGCCTGCTTCTGCGGAGTTGTTTGCTGGTGTTGGCCTCTGAAGCTCACTGAGAATTGTTACGTGATGCTGCACTATACAATTACATTTGGTTTGACTTGACTTGACTCAGATGCTCTTGACCCACTTCACTTAAAGCCCCATGCCAGTCATCATTTTTGTGTTTCCATGGCAATGTAAGGAGATGCAGTGCGATACCATGGCAACAACAGACCTTGTGGAACAAAATTATAGCTCCCTGTTGTGCACACACCTTGTGTGTGTGTGTGTGTGTGTGTTTGTCCATTGTAATACATGCACTTGACATTTTTGATGATAAATAAAGGGAAGATGACATTGATTCAAAAAGATGCTTTAATCTCAAGTAATCTACTGTAAAGTGCTACATATTTTGGGGAGAACAGTACCCAAAGTTCTATTTAATGTAGTATTACTATAGCCGGTACTTTTACCTCTTATTTATATGTATTACCATGCATTGCATTTAGTAAACATTTGCACCAGTTCTAATTACACAGTTTTCTTTTTAGCAGCAGTGATGCTTTGCATTACAATCTATCTAATCAGTTATTTTTTATTGCCCATTCAAAAAAAAGAATGGACAGCAGCAGGCATTGCAGCAATAATGTAACATAAAAATGCAGAATAGATCAATTATGGGGCCACCACGAGCCCCATCTGGCTGAGAGAAGTCAAGACTTAACATTGATTTAGTTGCATTTTTATTGACAGTTTCCCCTTCCTCATTCTGCATCATGATGCTTCATGGCCAGTTAATTGGATGACCACCACCTGAGTCCTGCTGCAAATCAGCTATCACTGACAGGCAGTGGAGTTACACTGCACGCTCAAATCTGATTTGAAATGACCCTGAAGACTAATATCTGATATTAGCTTTGTTATCTTTATATGAAAAACCAGCAAGAAGCCTGTGAGATGCTGATTGGAGCAACAACATCTGAGTCCCACTTGTAAAAAACCCTTTTAAAATGTGTTTTGCTTCTTTTTTACCCAGGCCACATTGGTTAATATTTGTAAATGCAGATTTTTAACTGACTTTTAACTTAACTTTTAACTGATCTTTTTTACATACTGATAGAAGGGATATTAGGGGGCTAAATGTTCCTTCTCTACATTCGTCTCAAAAAACTCTATCTTGGTTACGGGCCCACTACCAACATGTGAACACATGTTTTAATATGCATATCCATTTTAATGTGGGATACTCTTTTGCCCGTGCACACCAAGTGGGCACATACATTTGCATTTCATGCCATTCTCAATCCAAACAACCTCCTTCAAAACCTTCGTGGGTAAAACATGCATTAATGGCTTTTGCGTTCTAAGTCGTTATGCTTTCCAAATAACATGACCATAGTATCCCCCTTATGAAATGACACTCATCACTGTCAGAGAGACACCTTTAGAAGTCTACATTAGTCACAGGTTGTAAAGTCAAACACAGTAATTCCAGTTGGGGTTGTTTTCAGCTTTGTAGCTGAGTTCCAACCTTTTTTAGACTCAATATCTTTTTTAGAAAGCTAGTCTTTAAAATATAAAATAAATAAAATTTTCTTAATAATCTTTCTAGATGTAAGGTTTCTACACAGGAGCAGCCTTTTGGTGAGTTATCCAGATGGTCTCTGCATGTGCTGTACGCTATCATTTACAGCTGCCTCTCTACATGCTCACGCTATTGTAATGCATATCTGCATGTGGGGCCTTTTAGCCCTGAGCTCTTTTCATACCAGAATCAGTGCGTCTCAATCAATCTGAGTTCCTTTCATTCACAGTGACCACTGCTCGGTCCAGCTATAGCCAGAAGCTTTTGTATCCGGTCAGTAGAGGGTTATTTGTCTTATGTCAGAGGATATATAACACTAGAAGTTTCTATAGAGGGAGAAAACAACAACTGTGAAATGTGATTGATATTGAGCCATCTGCCTGGCCACTTTGATTAAACTTGAGGAGAGGAGTGTAATCTGTATGCTGATGCCTCAGGATAGTACAAAGCTCACAACAGAATGTAAAGTACTAGGGTATGATTATAATGAAAGCACAACCACAGTGTGAAAGGTACAGCATTATTTGTGAAATTGCATGGATGACTTGCTGGCTGCCTTCCAGCATTTGCATGCATGTATGTATTTGTGCATTTAGTCTTGGTAAACGTGCCTGTCTGGCCTGGTATGTGAGCGTAGTGATGATGCTGACCTTGCTGACCACTCCTGCTGGTTCTGGGTGGTCACTCTGTGCCCACATTAATCTCACAGTTGAGAGAGGAGGTTGTGACTTCGGGTGTTTTTCTTTCAGGGGAGGTCATTTTCAGTCTGAGCAGACTGCTCGCTTCTGATGCGACGTGCCTGGTCAAGGAGTAACCTTTTGTCAGGCAATGTATTTCCTCAGTGGTTAATTAAACTGGAGGCCTGCAGTTAAGTGAAACAGATTAATATAGTTGGATTAGAATGAAAAACAGAATTTAGGAGAAGCTTGGTAATTCAACAGAGAGAGAACACAATTAAAGAGCTTTGAAATGCTGTGAATATGCTGAACTAATTTAACTGTTTACACTGTAGTTTCTATTTAGAGGGTGAATTGCTCTGTAACAGTCAAAAATATGTTTTTTGTAGGGCTGCTACTACTTTATTTATTGATCATTTGGCCTAATATTTTCTCTATATATTAGTGTTTTGAATGTTCAAAAACTGTGAAAAATGTCCATTACACTTTCCAAAAGCCTAAATCCACATCTTTAAATTGTTTAAATATTTTGTCTAAGAAACAGAGCAAAACCCAAAGATACAAAGTTTATTATCCCAAAAGACCAAAACAGCAGCAGATCCTCAAAATTAAGGGAGCTGGAACTAGTTAATGTTTGGAATTTTTGCCTGAAAAATGACTGAAATGATTAATCGAAAATAAATTAGGTAACAATTATGGCACTGATGTAATAATGACAAGTTCTTGCACACCATAAACTGGTGTCACTGGATCAGAAACTCTTGACTGTGAATAAAGTTTGTTTTCCTATTTGGTTAACCTATAATGTATTAAAGAAAATCATTTGTTGTTTATGTTTTTTGTGTTTACCAGTGAGACCACTGATGCCTGTGGGTATCAGGTTTACCTTGCTAACATGACATTTCTTGAGACAAGGTACAAACTTTCATTCAAACTCAAAGTCTAAGAGTCTAGAGTCTCACTAGCAATTCTGTGACTCTACACTTTCTCACACTGATAATGCTAACAAGCTGACGTTTAGGTTGAGGTAATGTTTAACATCTTAGTTTATCTTGGAAGTATGCTAACATTTGCTAATTAGCACAAAAAAACAAAGTACAGTAGAGGCTGATGGTAGTGTCGCTAGTTTTGCAGGTACTCGGGCAAAAAAGTACAGGAGAAATTAAAACTTTTACCTATTGATGGTGCTAGAGGAAAAGTGAAGAGAACACCAACGTTATTACAGTTCACGAATGTCTGAACCAAACTCACTCAAAACCACAAATCAATCATCCAAAACTGTATTACTGTATGTTTGTGGTATCACACAAAGCTGCCATGATCACATTCTCTGTTCTTCTACAATGTCTTCTTTTTTCGCTCTTCTAAGCTGACTGAACAACCATATTACAGTTCTTGCCTCATTCCCCTCGAATCATCTGAATTATTAACATTATAAATTAAGGCACATGAATGCATTATTTAGTAAAGTCCTTGATATTACGCCCATTAAACCTATAAAACAGACTAGATCTTCCTTGTAGTTTATAACCCTAACTGGATTCTCCCCCTTCTAACTTACAGTTTCATCACCTACTTTCCATTGTTCTATAATTCACTAAAATAAAGCCGTACCACGATTACACACTGCCTCATACAAGCTTACAGCGACTAGAAGGCTCTGCTCGGTGTTTAACCCATTAACATCTGGGAAACATACACACAAACACGTGTGCTCGCTTTCCACCACAAATAAACCTTCGTCTTATAAGCAGAGTGGCGTTTTCAGAAAGATATTTACAGCCAGCATGTTTGTGTTTTACTCACAATGGCCTCTTTGTCAAACCGTGATAAGGCTCAATGTTATTCCGACAGCGGAGTGATGATGTGATAACCACAGCCACTCTGTGTTGTCTTAGGTAATCTGTGTTTGGACTGAATGAAATAACGACCCCCAGGAAAAGAGTCTGAGGGGATAAAGACAAGGCGAGCTGAGGAAAAGAGGAAATCAAGCCTGTAAATCCACATTGAACAAGGGCACTCCTTTTTTTGTTATATTACATTGAGAGGGTTCAAAAGCTACGACCCCTCCAGCAGTTCTTATGTAAGCTTGTTATATCATGTTATAGCACAATGACTGAATTGTTTTCACATTCAACAGCAGCCCTCGTGATAATCTGGTTAGATAAGAACATGTAAATCCACAACTACATGACCTGCTTTTAAAAGTCACCTGTGTGCTCATGTGTCTGTTGCATGTTTACTTTATGAGTCTTTGAGAATTTGAGTGAATGTTTTAATTTTATCTTATTTTTCTCCAAAAAGAAAAGATGCAGATTGTATTTTTAGTGTCACTTGGAGGCAGGGGAAAACAGCTAGCATGGCTCTGCCCAAAGATATAAAAGCTAACTAATGAACAAGTTATATCTCTAGTTTTGTGCCACTGTATCCCTCTGCTTTCACTCTTTATGTTAAATTAATTAGTAACTAATATCTCTTGCTTTCAGTTGCTTTGGTAAAAGAACTCCCAACAAGACAGTAATATCATTTGGATTGGATTTCCCCAGGAGACACAGAAGAGGGGTTTTAATGATTGTGGTGAACTTGTGCCTTCTTCTTAAACATTACGTGTGTCAGATTAGGCAATCATAGAGCTAGACATTCACAACTTTGGTGAGGTTCATCGGTTGTCCAGGCCAAGAACCACATACCAACTGCACTGTTCCACCTGAGAGCATCCATAAAGTTTACATAAGTGATTACAGTTTTATGGATGCTAGTGAAGCTGGAACCGTTGATTGGCACTCAAAGGTGAGGATCGTAGTTTTCCTTCCCAGTTGGATGAAAGAGGATGAAAGGCTATGGGTGCACAGCATACATATAGTGTGCAAGGAGTGGCCCAAAAGTGTGATTAATTCAATCCTATCGCCAGACAAGAGTGTCAGTACTGGACGATTCAGAAAAACCCTAGATTATGTTCAATCTAGTTTTATTTACATCCATTTAAAAAATAAATAGATTTCTACAATATATGCACACTGCATCTACAATATGGTTAAAGTTGGGGATGGATCATTTATTGTGTGTTATTTTTATTTATGTGTTAAATTATAAATTATTGTTAAGGTATGGTTAGGCCAGTATTATACTCCAGAGCGGATACGTTCGTGTGCGGTCGCGGACACCGCGTACGCGGAGCATTTCAAATTATACTTGTTTTTAGAGCCCGCTCGGCAGACGCGTTCCACACATGCGCAGTAGATCAGCGTTTACTCAAACAACTAATCAAACATGACTACACTCATGCAAGAAGAAGAAGAGCTGCTTTGTCTGTTGTACCGAGCGCAAAAAGGGAAAAAAAAAAGTTTGAAAGTGTGCCTTAAGACTTTCCACTCCCCCCTCCAACCCCCTTAGGTATGCTGCTATATGCCTAGACTGCCAGGAGAATTCCCATGATGCACTGACCTCCTCTCTCTCTCCAACTGTACGCATTTATATCACATTAATGCTTGTTACAAAGTCAACTTATTATATAGTTGTGTGCTTTCTCTCCCCCCCCTTCTGTTGCTTTCTGTAGGTATTTCTGGATCTATGGTTGCACCTGCTGCCCCCGTGTTCCTGCTCAACAGTGGCTGCTGCTTACTGTTATTTCTATTATTATTAGTATTGGTTATTTTGTTTTAGTATTATCTTTAATATCAACACCAATGCCATTACCACAACTATTACTTTGTACTGTAATGTACTACTTTTTTTAGGACTAAAATATAGAAAATGCTGTCTGCAATCAATTGTGTAGTGTAGGAATGAAATGTGTTTGTCCTGTTCAGACATAAAAAAATATTTTCAAAGCTGTTAGTATAACACATTTCTAAATGTAGAAATGACCAGCTGTTTTCACTGTTGCTCAAACTGCACATGTAGACTAAACTACATGTGCACCAAAGAACAGTGGATATAAAGAATATATTTGAGAAAGTAATTTTTAAAAATGAGATTTATTAATCTTTCCAAATTGTCCTTTAGCAGTAGACACATATGACTATACATCTTTTCTCGAAAGCATTAAATACGTGCTTTTATTTTGAAAGCAGGCAGACCACTCAGCTTGTACCTTTCTGACTAACAGCAGCTTGATGAGTCTGCAGGCCTGACACATGCACACAAGAGGGTGATCAACAGTTTTCATCTACGATCTGTATCAACAGCATCACATCTCAGGTAGAGTTGATCGATTGTGACAGAAATTCAAACAAACACAAATGCCCAGATTAAATTGACAAAGGTGGACATTTTTAAATTAGCCTACAGTACCAGTCAAAGTCTGGTTTTAAAAGTAACAAAATAGATTGTTGTTACAGGTTATTTCAAAAGAAAAGCCTG
>JAVQJL010060129.1:0-10773 GCA_036024295.1 Nannoperca obscura | reverse complement strand
TGTGCAGCGTGATCGTGGTTTCACTGCAGCGTGATCGTGGTTTCTGTGCAGCGTGATCGTGGTTTCTGTGCAGCGTGATCGTGGTTTCTGTGCAGCGTGATCGTGGTTTCACTGCAGCGTGATCGTGGTTTCACTGCAGCGTGATCGTGGTTTCTGTGCAGCGTGATCGTGGTTTCTGTGCAGCGTGATCGTGGTTTCACTGCAGCGTGATCGTGGTTTCTGTGCAGCGTGATCGTTGTTTCCACGCGGCGTGTTTGCAGCTGCAGCTCCTGTTTCCACAGGGAGGATTTGGCACCGGTCACTAAGCAAAGATTAAAACTGATATGTACTAGGTAGCATGCATCTCTTCAAACAATGAACCCCCCCGTGAGCCGTCTCAGATGCTGCAGAGACAAACCTGTCGGACTGTTAATATAGCTCCTGGCAAATCCCCAGTTTGGCAGCAGTCACCAAATGAAAGCAGCAGTTGTTTTAGGAACCTTGAGCTCGCGACTCTTTCAAATGGCTGCTTTTTTATGATGCTTTCAGCGGCTCCTTCCCTGAAACCTCAGGACAGAGCGGGAGAGGTGCGCTGGAACCCAACGAATCTCCCGAATTCTCCGCACGATACGTTTGAATGTTGTGCACAGAACATGTTCTGTTCACAACTCCTAAACATTCAAAGAAAGTACAGCCTGTAACTTTTAATGAAGTGAGACAGAGAAGAACCCGTCCAAGAAACTCCAGGAACATGAAACCACATGCATGCTGGCCGGAGCACTTTGTCTGTTTACTGTCGAATCAGTCAGTAAAGGAACAGTTGCACGTTTAGAACAAAACCACACAAGCACTTGTGTTTGGGTTAAAATAAGTAATTCTCTTTCCCAGAATGAGACGAGACGTTTGACATGTCACGTCAGGAGGGGGTTAGCCTAGCTTAGCATAAAGACTGGACGCCAGTGGATACAGCTAGCCTGGCTCTCTCAAAGTTGTGCTAAAGCTCACAAATCAGCACGTTGTGTCTTATTCGTTTAATGCAAACATAAACATAAAAGAGTTATAATGTTAATCTTATAAACAGTTTGTCCAAGAACATCATCGATCGATCGTAAAGTCTGGGTTCAACAGATCTAGTGTTGTGTGTGCGTTTCCATCCAATTTACACGTAAATAGAAATAAACTACATCAGACATTTGCAGGATAAAAAGATTAGACTCCCTTTTACTCATTGAATAACTCTACAAACATAAAGTGTGTGACTCAAACGTCCACTGCAGACACATCCGATGTGTGTGGAGCGGTGACCTTCCTCACGTTAATACAGGAAACAAACATGCGTGATGCATGATCATCATTTGTGACAGCGTCGTCTAGTTGTGTCTCCTCCTGTGATGTATTCTAGTATTCATACACACACACACACACACATATATATATTCACATAAGTTGATGGAAACACGTGTTAATATGCATTTTCTTAGATGATTTTCTGTAAATTTGGATGGAATTCAGTCTGTTGTTGCACGTCGGTGCAGCAGCATCAGGGCCAGCGACACTGAACCAGCTGGTTAGGAAGGGACGGCTCTGCAGCTCCTGGAGGTGGAGGTGGAGGTGGAGGTGGATGTTGCACAGACTGCTCTGCGTAAAGGACAACGTTTCACATCCCCTGCAGTCAGACAGCAGAGCACATTCAGTGGGAGGTTCCTGCAACTCCTCTGTAATAAGGAAGTCCTTCATGTCCACCGTGATATCTGTATGTAACGACTCCCCTCGGAGCACCAGAGTTATTTCATTGTTCCACTGCAACACCACAACGTCCCCTCAGGGATTAATGAAGTCTGTGTATCCATCTGAAACCACAAACTTGTTCTGATTGAACAAACAAGCTCCAGCCTGTTATTTTGCGCGCTTCAGAGGTGTTTGTGTGTTTTTCAGCGTGGACGGAGGCCGACTGCAGCTGCTTTCACTCGTCAAACAGTTGCGTTTCTCATTTTTCCACCCAAAAGGAAACAGCCAGTCTTTTGCATCCTGCAACTCCTGGAAACAACTCGTAATCCTCACAACAATAATGCTGCCACTGTGCCGCCTGGGCATTACATCCACCTTCATTTCTTCAGCAGTAAAACTCCCTCAATAACACGACAACCTTCAATTACATTTATTCTTTCTCATAAAATATTAGATGCTGACTATTATTGTATGTAGCTGTAGGCTTTATATAACTTTATTTACACTTTTATTTGTTCTTGGGTTTAAGGAATAGTTTGACATTTTGGGAAATACACTTATTAGCTTTCTTAGTGAACTTTTCACATGCAAAGAACAAATGTGATACGTTTGAAAGATTCACTGAACAGAGGCACATGTCAAATGTAAAAGTTGTGATGATGGTTTAGGGAAGCTTCGTGGGGAAGTCCGCCGTGGCACCCGGGTAAGACGAACCCCCAAAAAGCCTCCCAATACTGGAGAAGAGATTGAGCCGATTTAAGATCTTTGGATCTGACCGGATGTAACGGTGATATGCTTGCGAGGACCATGATTTGAATTAAGAGAGAGGCTGAGGTGGCATAGTAAAACCCCCCCAAAAAACAACTGACGGAGCGGCATCCCGGTGCCGGACGCCCCATGCCGATGCTAGCAGCTGTGGTCGGTGGACGTAGACGGCCGAGAGACGCCGGCATCCCGGGGCCGGGCGTCCTGGCCGGTGCTAGCTGCTGTGGTTGGTAGCTGGAGCCCTGGCATCCCGGTGACAGACGCCCCAGCTAATGCTAGCTGTTGAGGTTGTGGGACAGCCGAGGGTTCTGGTATTCCGGTGCCAGGCGTCCCGGCCGGTGCTAGCAGCCGTGATGCTGGAGGTGCATAGCTGGGGGTGCTATTAGCTGCCATGCACAGTAAGTGAGAGCGAAACAAGGGATGGTTACATACGGTATTTATGTGGAAATGGCGTAGTGACGGGTTAATGTAATGGTGGTGTGTTCCTGCTCCCGAAATTCTGCTAAATAGCGACACTAAAAGATGCTTTAATGATGTTTTGTTTTCTACTTTGGACGGAGGCAGGCTAGCTGTTTCCCCCTGCTTCCAGTCTTTATGCTAAGCTAAGCTAACCTTGTCTTCTCAGAAACAAAATAAAATAAGCAAATCCCCCCCCCAAAACTCTGAACTATCAAACCTTTTCAACACATTTCAGCCCGAAGTGAAACGTGTTTTTATCCTGCAGCTCTGCAGCAAATGGAAACAACTGCTTTTACAACTATTACAAATAAAAAACGGGGCCGGGGCATTAAATCCACCTTAATTTGCTTCAGCCATAAAACTCTTCTCATGCAAACTGGAAGCAAAAAATAAAAATAAATGAGCATTGCATTGTTAAAAACACAAAGAGGATTATTACTAGGAGAATTTATAAAGAAATATCTTCAAAGAGATTCACTGTTTGTTAAAATATCTTCGGATATATAATGTCTATTTTTATGAAGAGGTTTACAAGAGCGTAAATCTCTCTGTGCTGCAGCGCCAGGAAGAATTTATTTCAAGGTCATCCTGCTTAATTTAAAGCCTCTTCAATTTACACGTCTGCTGCAGCGACCGGACGCTTGTTTTTAGGTGTTTTTACACGTTTTTTTTTTTTTTACATATATAAAAATATAAAACGTGACTTTATCGCTCGGACTATAATCCATGCAAATGATTTGCGACCATGAACCCAGAAGGAAAGTTGTCCCATCATGCAGCACAATGTACATTTGATTTAAATAAATAAGGAGAGAATTATGGGAGAAAATGTGCGTCTTTGGTTTATTTATTCTTTTCTTTTGTTGTTAGAGCACTTTTTAATTCATTCAAGTCTGAGAGGAGAAAATAGATTTCCTGATGGTCAAAAATACTGATGGTGACCTGCTGTTAAATGGGAAAATGTTTTTAAAAACCAAACAAACTATGATTTCTGTGTCTGTTACTAAACTTTGTCACTCTTAACTTTTGACGTTGACATAAATTCTCCACAGGCAGATTTCGAAGCTCTCTAGGATATTGCGTTTGGGGTTTAGGGAATATCACGAGCTAGGTAATCTTGATTGTGGATGACAGCCCCCTTACACTGTCAACATGCTATTTTTACCCAGCTCATTGCACACTGTTGCCCTCAGGCAGCCCAGACCCATCTCATCTCTCACCCTCCCTTACAAAAAAGCTCTGGTTACTAAAACCTGCATTGAGGATTATCAGGACGCACCTGTGTGGGAACGTTTGATATGAGTTTACCTGCGAGGTGGACACGTTTAAAAATGTTTATGAATGTCTGTCTTATATAAAAGTGTCATTTTGAGACTCTTCTCCGTCGTAACGTAACGTGTACGTTCAGCACTGGGTGGCTTCAAATGTAGATCATTTCTAACTTGTAGTTTAACATTTGAAGGTATTAGTTCCAATGTAGGTGTAAAATTACTACGTAAATCTCTCACCGAGCCCTCAGCAGGTGTAAAGTCCTCCTAAAAGATAACGTATATATAATATGTATAAATATACCAGCAAGCAAAATATATTTATAACAAACTACTAATTTAACAGTTTTCCGGTGTAGGTTTTTGTAGTAACGTTACTATGAATCTTCCGACACAGGCTGCCGTTATATGTTGAAGTACGGATGCTCGTTACGTAGGAAATTCGCATTTTGTGGCTCTTCCTACTTCCTCACCGGACTTCCTGCTTTGCTCCGTCAGTTAATGCGACCACTAGAGGTCGCCGAGCAGACAACCGCATATGAACCACGGAGAGACAGGAAGTAGATGTCGAGCAAACAGAAAAACACATTTAGAAAATTGTAAGATGTAAGTGAAGAGGAGCAGCTTCAGGTGTCGCCCCACACCCCCTCCACTCCACCTCCTCTCCACCTCAGAGACCTGCAAAGAGGATGTAGCCACAGAGAGGGGGGGGGGGGGGCTGGATCTCCTGGGGGACAAAGAGACAGATCAGTGACCAGAGGAGGTTTATCGACAGCCAGGAGAGAGAGACACATGATAACACACAAACTAGAGAGAGAGAGAGAGGTCAGCTGATGGTCCAGCACAGAGAAGCCTGAGTGCAAAGGGGTGGAGGAGGAGGAGGAGGAGGAGGAGGAAGAGGAAGAGGGAGAAATGCTCTTTGTCTGTCTGCTGTTTGGTCTCCAGCAGGTTTTTCAAGCTTTTTAAGCCAAAAAATGAGAAACAACGAGCTGAAAGACAATAAAATCCTCCGCAGAGCTGCAGTCGGTTGATAAATCGTCACTTATTATAAAAACATATTGATTATTATTCCCGTTTTAACCCGTTTATTTCCACAACTGATCGAACACGTGTGCAGATTTAGTCGTTCGTACTTGCAGGTCACCTCACAGCGACGCGTGAGTTCATAGTCTTCATCATTGTTGTGTCCTTTTGTTAAATAAAACTGATGAGGAACACAAACAATCCACACATCTGGAGGCTCAGCGTGATTGGTTGATGACTTTATTCATCGTGTGAAAGCTCAGAAAAATCAACCTTGTTCCCCAAAAATAAAATAAATACGTTGCTGTTTTTGCCGTGTAAGATCCGATTAAAACAACAAGGTGAAATATTGATGTAATAAATTATATATATAATAAACAAGGAGAAGTCTGTTTGCCTCATGGAAATGAGAGAATCTCATTGTTGTCCTGTTTCATTACTTTAATACCTCTCAGAGAAAACCAGCTTTAATTTAAACTTCATTTTCTCCACTGACGTCCTGAAAAAAACAAAAAAAAGCCGGTTTGCTGTCACTGGAAAAGGTGTGTGACGACCCGAGACAACCCGCCTGGAGATCCGGGTCAGACCTGTCCATATGACTGGGTGAGGAAACGAGCGATTACCTGGCTGACACCTGCAGACGTGACAGAGTCTGACAGAGAAACCTGGAGACAAGAAATCCTGCAGAGCTGCTGCGAATGTCGTCGGTTTCATCAGTTCTGGTGTCTCACATTATTACACTGCACCCCCACCCCCGAGACGGCCTCATTAAACCCATGTGCATCATTAAATTAACTGATCCTCCAGATTAACTCTTGATTTTATAAAGTAAGATCCAGCAGCTTCACCTGCGTACAGACAGCTGCTGATGGGGGGGGGGGGGGTAAGAAAACACTCATGGCGTCTCTGCTTTCAACTTCAAATTGCTTCATTTGCCGTATTTCAACTCCACAGGGTCTCATTTCCTTCATCAAAAAGAAATAATAAATGTGAAATGACAAATGTGAAAATTGTTACAGATTATGTCGTTTCTGTGCTCGTGAATGCAGCGTGAAGTGTGTGTGTGTGTGTGTGGCTATAATACAGCGGGCCTGCATGGAGAAATATAATTTGACTCATCATTTGTCAGAGCCTTCACGCCCGACCTCCTGCTGGAAAAGGGTTGATTTATCCAGCAATTTGCAGAAATGAATTTTTTTTAAAATAGAAAATAAACTGTCTGCTGGTTCGCTGCCTCTCGCCTCCAGTCTGAGTCTTTCTTTTGATTTTGAGGAGGTAAAAATCTGCTTTTTAATGGCGTCCCAGCGCGCAGTAAAACTGTCATAAATCAACCGTTTATGTGAGTAACACGCCGACCGGCCGCCACGAGGCCGACGCGGGTCAACAGATTCGGAGGTTGCTGACGTTCAAAGTGGGTTTGTCTAAAATGTAAAGAATGATAACAATGCTCAGGCAAAAGGGTGGCAGACCATCCTGACAGCAAACGTGTGAAACATCACAGCTTGTACGACCGCCTCTCATGAAATCTCTCCCTATTAGCCTCAAAAGACGATTAAAGGTCACTGCGATGCTACGAATCGAGCAGGAATTCACACGTTGTTCATTTTCAGGGGTACAAGGCCAAGAAAACAAACCCCAACCTTTTAACCTCCGCCTTGTGTCTCCTGTCTGTCTCTCTGTGCAGATAATGTGTATAGGAAATGTCTCGCCAACGGGACCTGGGCGCTGAAGGGGAACTACTCCATGTGTAAGGCCATACTTCACGAGGAGGTAAGACGTGGTGCTCGCGTGCATGGAACCTGATTAATGAGGCTGAAGACCCTCAAAGCACGAAGCATGCGTTAATCAAAAAACTAAACCACAATGGCAGCGCAGGGTGAGTGCAGCAGGCGTATTTGTAGTGACTGTGGACGCAGGGCAGTAAAAAGCCTGCTAAAAATACTTTGAATGCACATGAAATGCACAAATATCACTTGAAGGAATCTGTTTCAAAAGCACAAGTGTGTTGAATTTGCCTCTAATGTCAGCGTGCACAGAGATGTGGGAGCTTGGCAGCTTTTTAAATGTTGGTGGGAGCCTGAAATCTGCAAATTAACCTGCAGCTATTCCTCTTTTGTGCAGCACAAAGAGTGTTTCATTTTGTAAAATTCCTCAAAAGAAAACCACAAGAGGGATTTTTTCCTTGTCCTCCGGCAACGTGAGCAAGGTGTGAAAGCAGACAGACGAAAGCTTGAAAGCAACAACATGCTGCTGTTATCTTCCTGCTGTGCTCCACATTTTCATCCATTCACATGTTATGCTGTTGTTTCTTTTGCATGTTGTTAGCCTCCACCTGGATGGTGTATTGTGATGTGCAGATGTGACGGTGATGAGCGCTTATTTCAATTAGGATTGAACGAGCAGAACACGCTGACCCAATTCTGCCTGTGACATTTTGAAGTATTTAATGTTGAAATATAAAATGACATGATAATAAGTGATGTTTATTTAGCTTGACCTGCCCGTCTGCTGAACCTGAATACTGAACAGTCGAGTTTCCACAAACATTGTGCCTGTTCAATAAGCTCTTAAGCTTTTTTCCACATTCAAGACAATTTATTTCCTTGTCTTGCATTTTAAAGGATGACGCTGGTTTTATTCTATATTTTCTATTATTGTCTGCAAATCCAATGAGAAGACCAAAACCCACAGTGTGTTAGCGCGTCTATAAATGCCTTTTCAGCCCATTTGTATTTGTTAATACTGAAGATGTAAATGTTTTACAAAAAGGAAGGACATTTGATGTATTTTCAGCTACGGATCAATACACATTTGGTGCTGTAGTTAGCATGTTAGCCTGAGACTACCTCAGACTGACATTTCACTTCAATTGTTCAGCCTGATATTGTGTTCATGTCAGTGTTTGATGGGTCACGTTTCTGTCTTGCTAAGATCATTTTTCAGTCGACACGGATGTAGCTGCTGCCAGGAAGTGATTAGCATAGCTTAGCTTAAAGATAGGAAGCAGGGGGAAACAGCTAGCTTGGCTCTGTCCAAAGTGAAACACATACCAACTCCTCTAAAGCTCATTAATAATATGTTTTATGATTTTTAATCCAAACACAAACAGCAATATTAAACGTACATGTTGTAGTTTTTGAAAAGCTAGCTGTTTACCCCTGCTTCTAGTGCTCATGCTGTGCTAAGCTAACTAGCGCTTTAACGCACAGACGTGAGAATAATTCAGCCTGATATTGTGTTCATGTCATGTCTCTTACCTGCTGAGGTTATTTTAAGTCAACACGGATGTAGCTGCTGCCAGGAGGTGATTAGCATAGCTTAGCTTAAAGATAGGAAGCAGGGAGACATAGCTAGCTTGGCTACTGAGAAAATACACTTCTAAAGCTCATTATAAACACATTTCTTTTTTTCTATCCGTACACAAACAGCCATGTAAACAGCAAGCTAGCTGTTTACCCCTTGCCACCAGTGCTATTGCTATGCTAAGCTAGCTAGCTCAAGCTTAACACACAGACGTGAGTGGTATGGATGTTTCTAACTCTCAGAAAGAAAGAAAATTAGAATCTGTTTAGTGTCTCGTGGACTTTATGGCACCATGTTTGAAGTAATATTGTTGTTATTGACGTCATCCCAGCTACAAAACTCTGACCGGGTTGAATCAATGAGCACAACACCAGAACCACAGTGTTCATTGATCCAGGCCATTCGTGAACAGTGTGTGTGTCACTTAATGCAGCTCACTGATGTGTTTTTAAATAATCATTTAAATGAAGGCTTCAGACGCAGAGACACTACTTGTCTAGTGGCATCAAATAATTGATGTTGTTAACAATAAGAAAAATATCAAGCAGGTTATTCAATTAGGTCACCAGATGCATGTGTACTTTAAACATCTGTGAGCGAGAGGAAACCATGGACTAAGACTCATTTAGTGTTTTCCCCCCTCAGACCGAGTCTGATGTCCAATCGATCGCTGCAGAAGATGGATAAAGAGCGTCTGACCTTTTAAAAATGTGTTTGATTTTTTCATCCCCTCCTCTTTGAAGCCATAAAATGAATCACCAGGTGGCAGCGGCCGCGTCAGGAGAAGAGGGAGGGGAGTTGAAGTAGCTTCTTTTTTTAAATTCAGCCTGTATTGAACCGGATATAAAAGAAACTGTGTGGATCAAAAGCTTATTGAAAAGTTTGTTTGAGGCAACAAAAAAATCCTCTTTTCCTTTTGGGACTCGCTGGACGTTATTTTCCCAAATATGCGATAAGTGTCTTTGTTGTTCCTTATAGAAGAAGTGAGCTTGAGTTTGGGTTTGACTCTCGTGGCCCACATATTAACCAGACTTGCAGCTGGTGCTGGGTGTTGTCGTCCACCCACTCAGAGCTCTGCTGTCAGTTTTAAAGCCTCCTGTTTGCTTGATTTATGTCCTGATGTGTCAGCACAAGTCAGGATCTATTTACAGGACTGATTCGCATTTATTCAGGTATGTTTTTACTGCACACATGCACACTGAAAGAATAATCACTGTGTAATCACTAGTCACTGTGATCGCTCCTCCCGTCAGACCTTCCTTGAAGTGATCCCTTTATAGCGTCACTCCGCTGTAAAAGACAGGAATCAAAATCTACAGTCCTTGTTTGGTGAGAAAATGCTTTTTACTGCAGCAGAGGGATCTGTCCTGTCCTGGTAGCTGCATTAAGGTTTTTATAACTGGGACAAAATAGGACAAAAATACCCACGTGATTCGTCTAACTCAGACTGCTGAAGCTTCATATTAGCTTTGGCTGAACTTAATGTATTTCTTTACAGAAATGTGCTTCAGTACGCTCGAAAACAAAAGCACAAATGCCACAAACATCCAGCGTATTACATGAGACTTGATACAGCAGCTGCAGCACAATCAGTTTCATCGCTGGCTTTCATATTCAGTGTTTCGGCTGCACAGGTGGACGGGGCTCAAAGCACTGCAGCTCAAGAAAACAACACAAATAGACAAGAAATCACCAGATTAAGAAAACACGCTCGTCAATTTAGCAACACAACGCTGCACGTAGAGAAAACTAGTAATCAGCAACAAGCTAACGCTACATTAACAGCACATATCTGAATCAAACAATCAGAGCGTTAAAAAAGGAAAATATAACATTGCTCATTTCCAATCAACGAATTTAGTAACATCACGAGGCAACGTGTTCATCACCGTCTACATCCCCTGGAAACTTGTTTTCCCCGATTAAACTTGCAGCATTTCTGTATTTGTTTGTGTTTCCTGTGCGTTGAGCTCTCAGAACTAAAGACTAAAGTGTTGATACCTTCTTCTAAATTGCCACACTCATAAAGGGGTGAGGTGAACCTCCACCCGGCTGCATCACACCGCCTCCACAATCTCTCCCAAGAGGTTTGTCCTCGAGGTTCGACACAAGAAGTGGTTGTTTAAAGAGAACTTGAGAGAAAAGTTCAAATCCTACAAACTTTTATAGCTCCTTGTACATTACCAGTCGCTCTTCTACCTCATACTATATATATATATATATATATATATATATATATATATATATA
>JAVQJL010060089.1:0-10597 GCA_036024295.1 Nannoperca obscura | reverse complement strand
TGACCGAAACTGCCCTCCTGTCGGTCACTGATGCCCTCCAGTCTAATTAATGACCATCGTGAGCACAAGGGACGCTCATTGGATTTCCCAATACCTTTTCTCATGGTTTTCACGTTCTTAAGAGTAATCTGCAGGCTAAACAAGCCATTTACACATTTAGACACAAAACATATTCTTCATTAAGGTACTTTCTAGAAAAATATTGTAAAATGACATGCAGGAGAATCGTAATGGAGATTTTGATACGTGTCAACAACACTAACTAGTCAATTAGGACATGCCATTTAAAGCTCTCTCTCTTCACCTGACTGGTCGGAGTCCAAACACAACAGGTTTCTGCCTCCAGTTCTGCTCCAACATTTTTGAATCCTGCACTCATTGTTCCTGGCTTTTATCATGTGTTGGCACACGGGGACACACGGGGACACACGGGGACACACACATACACACCTGTACGAGAGCGTGAAAGATCTTAAGGATCTGTTTCTGGATGAGGACAGAGAAGATGGTGGCGTCGACCAGCAGCTGGCTGATTAGCTGCTGAATCCTCGGCAGGAAGATCTGCATGGCTGCGAGTAACGGCTCCCTCTCATCTGCTTTCCTATACCTGAAGTACACACACACGTCAACACACACATTGAAATGACAAAGAAGTATCTTAGTTCTAGTTACATTAAGAGCTACTGGACAGTTCTTCCTCCTGGATCCTCCTTTAAAAGTCTACCTTCCAACCCCTTTAAAGCTTTCTAGTTAACACATTGTATCCCATTTGTTTAATCTGTACACAAACAGAAATGTATGGTTAAAAAAAGGCACATGCTGAAACATTTTCTAGACTAACAACGGTGTATCCATCCATTATTCTCCACTCCTCTGTGCAGTCCAACACTGACAGATACAGTTACATAGCTCAGGTTTTGTTCTCTGTACAGGCATGATGGTACCAAACCTGACAACCCCACTGTGCAGTACACTAAACAAGCAGCCAGGCTAGCTCTTCCTCCTGTTTCCAGTCTTTATGCTAAGCTAGGCTAACCATGTCCTCCATCTGTACTTCCCACACAAACAAAGGATTTGATATCTTCTCATGTGACTTTCAGAAAGAAAGCAAATGTTCCCAAATGTTTAACCATTGCTTTAATGCTTTAGTGATGTTGGTGACACATTACTCTGATTCTTAAGTGCTACACACCCCATCTTTTAGGAATATCTTCAGACCTGGGTGCAGTTTCCCAAAAGCTCTACGCAAGACTAAGATAATGTGTAGTCACGGTGTGAGAGCTAAGCGGTGAGGTGGAACAGAAGAACTTGAACAAGTTACTCACTCGTATGTTTTGACCAGCTGGTAGAGAGCCAGCAGGCTGCCGTACCAGCTGCCGCTGTTCTGAGACTGCAGGTACATGCCCATCTTGTCCACTATGGCGGTCCAACGGCCGGGGAAGTCATGCTTGATGATGGCTCGCAGACACATCGTCAGCTGGGCACTATGGACAGCACAAAGACACATGTCATATTGTATCAGTCACCAAGGTTATTCAATCAGTGTCTACATATCATTCAGTTCCCCACAGGTGTCCTGCGTACAATATATAGAAATGCTGAAAAACTTTGAATAAGGAGGAAGTCTACGTTTACATCTAAGTTTTAATGCTGCTTGTCTAAAGAGATAAAAAGACTGATGCATTATAAAAAAGTAACAGACTTTGTCTAAACAGAGACAGTAAAAAGCAGCTGCAGTGATTAGAGAAAAAGATTTGTCCTGAATTAAAAGGGGGGGGGGGGTGTATGCGTATGTTCAGTCTATGTACCGTATGGACTCTGGACAGCGGATGATGCCTTCCACTATGTGGTCTCTGATCTGCTGCCGGTCATTTTCGTGGATGTTGAAGGGAAAGATTACCTCACCCAGAGACGGCTCCCTGTCCTGCCAGTACTGACTCACCATGTTTTTCAAGTAGATGGCCGCTACAAACACACACACAGTCAGGGAATCAGGCATGCACATGCAGACATCATTTTGCACTGAATCCATCCAGTTGATCTCATGAGTCAGAGAGACTGGAGAGAATAAAACTGGTAATTTTCTATATTTCTCTCGCTCTCTAAAGTCAATGAATCTCATTAAAAGACAGTGAATATATCTACTACCAAGTACTGTGTGGCAGTGAGCCACACCGTTGTTCCCTCATCACTCATCAGAGCAACAAATGTGCATTCATTCGCCACTGAAAATAGTCCCAACAAATGCACTCTCTCTCTTCCTGTCTGTTTAAGCTACAGTGAGCAGCTGTTTAAGAATGTGTTGACATTAACAACAATACAGAATAACGCCAGACTTATCCTTTAATGAGCTGACAGCACATAATGTTGTCAGTGCATGGCATGAATCACACCTCATCTGTTTTCAACTGAGTTTATTGACACTGCCAAGCAGGAAAGTGTCCAAATGTAGTATTTCATGATATTTCACAATACAGACTGAAATAGTAATCAAAACCAAAGCTTTAAATCCATGTCAGCATTACTTATTCCAGTTCTGCATTTCCAAGCAGATGGTGAACTAGTCCCTCGGTTTGTTGATATCATAAATAAACAGAAGGAATAAAAAAAGAATCACAAAACACAAAACCTTCAAACTGAACACGTACATAGGATGATAAACAGCTTTAATAATAAACAGGACTAATGAGAGATGTCTTTGGAAGAATTTCTCAATATGTAAATGACATAGTACAATTACCTCAACAGAGTGAGCAGCGAGATGCAGTAGTGTTTCATGGACTCAGTGTTCAGAGTCTTACCTGCCTGGCGAACAGGAAACTCCACCTGCTCAGATACAATGATCTGAAGCAGGGTCGGGGCGAAGTTGATGATCTTGTAGGACTGAAACACAGAGGAAACTCTCAGTGGGACAGACGGACAGTCTGACTGACTGCGTGTGTGCACGATGAATGACCAAATGAACATGCATAATCTCTATTATCTTGTGTGCTCAAGATAAAAACATCAGTCACACTACCTATAACTTATATAATAATAAATATTTTTAGGAATCTGTCAGAATAAGTACAGACTCCAGAAAACAGACGAGAGAGCACATTCAGACAATACATAAAACAGGGGGGGGGAAATTGCTTAGTGTAAAAGATATGTCAATTTTAGCTGGAAGGTAAGGTTTGTAAGGCTCTGAAAGGTTTCCATTTAAAACAAAAAAAAAACGACAGCTTGTCTAATAAACCTTTCATTAGATTTTCTCCAATTACACTTTTTAAAAATCATATTTTTAAGCCCCTGAGAAACAGTGGATATTACCAACATGTAAAGTTATCCAGAAAACCTTTTGTATCCATACATGAAACACAGAATCAGAGAGGGCAGGTGGAAAAGTTGGTTTTAACATTTAGGACAGAAACCACACACTGTATGTTACTTTTTGAAGAAGCTGAATAGCCGACTGGAGTACATCAAGTAAGACAGGCAAACAAATAATCTAGATGCTGAAGTCAAAGTCAAAATCATCTGAGGATCTGGGTTCATCCTGAACTACTAGGTAACTAATCTGATACAGAAACACCAGAGTGGTCCAAGACACACCTGCATGCAGAGGCTCAGATATGAAGTTATCATATCATGTACACAGAGATATGATTCTTGTGTTCCATGTTAACATTATATGCCAAATATGATCCAAACCAGGATACGTTTCACACGTAAATACACTCACCATCTGAATATCGACAAACAGATCAAACTGTCCCAATATGACGTGCACATCTTACACAAGCAGTAAACTTTTATAATGTAAAAAGTACAAATTATCTTTTTTTAAAGAAAGATACCAATTTGTTTTTAATTCAGTGCAATTAAATTATGAATGTAAAAGAAATTCGAATGATCCAAATATTTTTCAAACTCCCAATGTTCATAGGAAATTGCTTTTAGACCATCACGTAGGACACATCTGGAGCATATAATAGATTTTTAATTAAAAAGATCCTAAGAGAACAGCTGAATGATAGGGATATATGTATATGATACTGCTGTGTGACTATGAGTAGACAGACGCCTTAAAGAAAAATGGATTTGTGGTTGATCATCAGTTGACAATCACAGACAGGTCCACTTCCTGTCAGCAAAGCTCCCAACGGACATTATGCTTCCATTGTTCTCGGACACAGCAACTCGGGTCAGCGTGGGGGGGCACTAGTCAAACTGTTGATCACGTGCCCGATAAAAACTCCCGAACCGGGGATGAAGAACCACCGCCGGGCCGAAGCCGAGCTACATCACCACAACACGGCAAACAACAAGCTCAGCTCACCCACCTGGTTGAGCTCATTCTCCGCAGCTATCCTCAGACTGGGGTCGATGGTCCCCTTCAGAGCCTGGATTATCCGGTTGGGATCCATCGGTGTTTAATTCCACGGTTCCTTCGGTGTTTTTAGTATCACATACATGTAGCGTTAGCTTACAGTAAATGTTCTATTTAGCTGAGCGTTATGGATCTGCATTCAGTGGCCACAACAGGGTCAGACCTACGACAGTTACACACGCGACTTCCGGCTCCTGCGTTCAAAATAAATCGCTCGCCTGCGGAAGAGTCGTTTGAAACGAGCTATGAGCGGCGGCGCTACGTTCATTGTGAAGGCAGAGCAGCTTCCCCTTCTGTCCAACTCTGGCTGACTTGATGGAGAACGGAGGGGGTGGCCCTGCCCCGATTTACTGGCAACCGACTGTCGGTGGACGTAAAGCAGAGGCAATTTACGGTTTTCCTCTTGTGCGTTGTCGCCAGTGGCTGGGAGTTTTGCTGCCACGGTGTGGTATGGTGCTCTAGTGTCTGCTGCAGCTGGGTGCACGGAGCTGCCGTTTCTGCTCTAACTCTGTAGAGACCCAAACGTCCAAAAGGCAACGAATAAAGACGGTATGAAAATATACAGATGGGTGACAAATGAAAGGAAAAAGGTGTCTGGCCACCAAAACATCTTCAGTGCGCCTTGCCAAGTCTGTGGAGAGATGAACACTATCCCTCCAAAAGACACTCCCTTATTTATATAAACCACCTTTATTTAATCAGGTAATCTCATTGAGATCAAGATCACTTTTGCAAGAGACCTTTATAGCAAAGAAAAACAAACTGTGCCAGATATAACAAAAGGACAGAGCATCAGACAGACATCACTCAGTAGACTTGAAGATAAAGTTTAAATGGTGACCTCAATGCTGCAATTGAATTAACAGTCAAAAAAACCTGCATCATAAAAGCAGACCGTATTGTAGGACAATCAATGAAGTGGACCAGCTAAGTCAGTCCTACTGGGATGTTGTCCACATTGAATTAGAAGGTCTGAGGTGAAATGGACTCCTCTAGAAACTGTTAAGCTTGTCTTTTCTAGTTGGAACATATTTCAGTGTTGCGCACGATTTAGCATGAAATTCAGTTTACAGGGGTTGGGAGTGCATCTGAATAAAAAAGGTGTTTAAAGCTTAGTCTCCAGACAGAGCTGATAAAATGCTTCAAGTGATAGTGTAGCATGAAGGTGAAAGACCTACAGCCCCAGGGCAAGTAGAAACACTTGTGTAGACAGTGGGAGGTAACAGTCTTAAAACAAGACGTGTAATAGATAAAGTAAAATAAAAATCAAAGTACCCAAACTTTACTGCTCATCTTTTATTTAGGCACATCGCGGGACCACCTTCCATCTCTCAAAGTAGTCTGTTAGTGCAACAAAAAAAAGTGTTCAACAAAGTTGAGTGTCAAGTGTTCAACACCATAACCACCACCAAGAACACAATCCTCCTTCCTCAGCTACACACAGCAAGTTGAGACTGAATGCATAGCAGCATCACAAAGTGCTGAGAGTCAATTATAATTCATCTGATAAATCAGCCAGTCACTAGTCGTGTAACATGGGGTTAGTCATCCAGTAACATACAGAAAAGGCACAGAATTCATAACATTGCATTAAGAGTTCTCACTGAAATCAGTGGCCTGAACAGGTGATGTGCTACAGGATGATTGACAGCAAGAGGACATGTTATCAAGGCCCAGTTGTACTAGTGTCATACAGAGCACCACCATCATGAACTACACCTTTACAGGGAATCAATCAGTCCATTTGGCCACTGACACCTTATGCTATGAACTATGGTGGAAAAATAAAATTAAAAAAAGGCGCAGCATGCAGCCTGACCACAATACAGAAATGTCAGTTTAATCACCATTTATTACAATGCTAACAGTCCACACAGAGAAGAGGGCCATGTGGTCGACAACAGGTCAATCCTGGTACAACAGGAAGCCAGAGAAGGTGCTGTACTTCCAGGTGCTGCCGTAGATGGCACCACGATGCAACCGGAGCCACACCTGGTCTCCTTGGAAAAGAGGCAGGATGGCGTGGTTGCTGGCAGTCTCATGATCTGGTGCGCCGTCGTTGGCGTAGGCTGACACCATAACCTCTTCGTTGCGCATGAGGTTAATGTAGAGTGGCACGTTGATGGCGAGCTTCAGGATGTGAAAGATGAAGACATAGGTTCCAGTGACGGGGCAGGTGAAGCGGCCGATGTGTGTGTCGTACATCTCCCCCAGATTGCTGTGCAGCTGGTCGAACACAATAGGCTGGTCCAGGTTGCCTGGGGCGAAGTTGGCGGTGCGAGAGGCGGTGAAGGCTACTCGCAGTGGCTGGGAGAGTGGGTAGAGCTGCATGGGAAGTAGGGTGGTGTGATGGTGGCCATGTGGAGTGAGAGGGATCTCCATGGTGGAGACCGACAGAGAATCCCCATGACCCGAGTCCACAAGTGTAAAGGCTCCCTCCCGGTCTGGGCTGCTCACCTGGGAAGAGTCGCTCCAGGCAGCTGAAGAGTCAAGATAACAAAAACATGGGACACTAAGCAGTAATGCATGTCATTTGATAACTCTGCTGCACCAATCTATGTAGTTGATAGCAGCTAGCTGGAGAATGACGAAAGGTCTGATCAGACGAGCAATGGAGTGTGTTGCCTTCTTCAAATAGTAGTTCAAGGTGGAACCTGAGGCTTTAAGGGCACTGAACTATTGAAAGAAAAAAATAATAATAACTTATCTTAACATTATCTTCCACAAGAAAGCATAAGCAGTATCAAACTACCAGACACTTGAGCAGTGCTAATAAAAGCAGTAGTAGTCAGATCAATGCAATTCTAACAATACCTATCCCCTCCAGCTCTTGTCTTAGGAAGAACCTAAGCAGGTGTTTGCAGCATAGCTCCTCCCCGAGAGTGAGATTGCCATTTGGGACTTTAGAGTGAAAACTTGTGTTCTTACCACTCGAGTTCTGCCTCCCTCCTCCACGTCTATAGCTGTGTTGATATCCAGAGTCCTGAGAAAATACCATAAAGGAACTATAAAGCATATACAGACAAAGCAGCAGGCCAGCACTGGACTTGAACACAAGGATGCGTGCTAGCATGCCGATTTCTTGGCTTGTTAGCCGCATGTCCTGTTTGCATGATGGCTTTCAGTTGGCTGTAGCATGCTAAGCTACATGATGACCTAGTATTATACTAGAAGCACCCCCCCTCCCCCCCAATTAAAATCTTTGTTTCCCTGGGCATGAACCAGAAACCACTTCTAAAAACAAAACTAATGTTGGACTGGATTGAAGATTCGGCAGCATTCCCCATTAATCTCATCTATTATCTAAACTAGTTTAAAAAGTAAATAAACAAACGTCATGTACTAGTCACAGTACTTCCTCAGTCTTGGAGACAAGGCCAATAAACAAGTATAAAAAAAAAATTTAAAAAAGGATTTACTTACTCTAACAGCATAGATGAGAGGGCCAGAGTCCCTGAAATGAGTCTGGGGGAGGTAGGCTCCTCCTGAGGAGTAGAAATTTGTTTAGCTTCAGATTCATTTCAGCCCAATCGTTAGCGAGGATGTAACAAGACTACCCTACACCTGTTGCTGATCAGATGTTTAGTAAAAGGAGGTGGGAAACGCAGTGTGTGAAAACCCAAAAGAGGAGAGCAGAGGATAGATACCTCGATGCCAACCAGAAGAGCGAAAGGTTTGAGCCAGTCCCTTGCCACCACGTGCCATACCTCTCGCAGATCCTCTGGAGTAGTACGACTGGCCGGGTCGACCGATGCTTCCACCCGACTGGCCAGGAGACATGAAGATCTGTCCGCCATTGCCCACCATATAATCAGACTCGTACGCTAGAGTGATGATGCAGCAAAAATGGGTCTCAAATAGTCTGTTGACAATATAGCACGTGCGTTGCGTGTATAGGAACAAACATTTGATCGACATACCCGGGTGTGGGTCGTCATCTGAGGGAGCAAACTCAGGTGGTGTTTGGGTACTGGCAGTGCTGTACCTGGGGTCCGAGAAAACTGCAGAATCTGGTTTGTAGTTCAGTTCCCCGTTCTGAGGTGAGGAGGCATTCACCTTAAAAATCTACAGTGAGAAGAAAATGGACAGAAAGGGTAGATATAATGGTTAAGGTTGGGTGTGGATCTAGTTAAGACAAACTGTACTTCACATCTTGAATGAATGAATGACTTGAGTCGTTATTTTATTATGCATCTGTGCTCACATTTCATTTGTTTTGTTAGGTTAAAGAAACCTGTGCAGCTACTACAGTAGCATTTCCTTACTTACTTGATTAGCTCAGGAAGATCAGCTATTTGAGAGGTTTGTCACGATGTAACTGTAGTAAAAAGCCAACTACGCCGTCCTTCGATGATGAAAGTATTTGCACAAAAAAGACACATTTGCTGGCCATCCCTAATTGTGGCACAAGCACGCAGAACCCAATACCCTAATTTACATTTCATGTGTCTTGCGGATCAGATAGCGATCAAACGTCAAAGAGACCAGAGTAAATGCAACAAAATAGCATTAGACTGAAATTCAATTGAAAGTTATCCATGCATTAACAAAAAATTATATACAATTCTTAATTACTCAACAACAACAACAACAAGTGCATTAGAGGCAGTCTAGTAAATGCAATATGAAAATAAGATACGCACATCATGTTAGAATACAACCATCTCCTGTTCTTCCTGGGATCTCAAGCAGCCTGGCATCAGGCTACAAACTATGCTTATTCTGGTTAAATAAAGAGCATTGCTTCAGAGGTTCCCCAGGAAAGCTATGATGTGCAAGACAAGGGTCATGTGACCCGATGGGGAAGCCAAGCTAGCAAGCTTCTCCACTGGCTCCCATTGACAAAGCCTGGGCCTTGCACGTAGTGGCAATACCTTGAGTGTATCCGGCATTGCTTCCCCTCCAACTACCTAACTTAGATATCTAACCACAGTGACAAACAAGGTAAGGAGATCGCTTTGTTATAAGTGTAAAAGCAAAGGCCCCATGATTGGATGTCATAATGCATCCAGACACCTTATAAAAACAAGATGTGAACAGGGTCCGAGAGAGGAGGGAACTTAGTGACAGTGCTGTAGAAGAAACTGTACCTACAAACTTTTGGTCCTTGAGTGCATAAAACCCAAAAGAGAATGATGCATAGCATTATAAGACTTACTGACTGGATATTCTGAAACTGTGCAGATGTCACAGTTCGTCTAGTGGGAGGTGTAGAGAAAGTCTGTCTCTGTGGGGGGGTGGAGGTGCCAGATGTCACCCCAGTGCAGGGGGACCGCTTCCCCGACTCCAGTACAGGTGTCTGTGGAACACAGAAAGGTTAAATTTACATTAAAAGCATGCTGACCAGCACATCCGATCAGCGTTTGTGCCTTGTCTGTTCACATAGCTGAGAATGCTCATTTACACGAGGACGGCTCTTCTCCTCCAGACTGACAGAGATTGGCGACTCCCTGCGGTACAGCGGCGGTGAAGGAAACCTCTTCTCAGCCAGCTGAAGTGGCTCCTGCAGAAACAAGAACACTTTAAACCAATTACAAATGCCAATTGAACCTGTTGCATCTCAGTTAATGTGCAGCTTCTTACACAAGGTAGGTCCTTTGAGGTAAGCGCCAGGTCACAGGTCTCCAGGCACCGATCCCCATTTGTTACACTGGCTTTGCGCTCCATAAGGCTGATGGGCAGCGGTGTGGACTGAGTGGGGGACGAGGATGAAGTGATGACAAGTCTAAGTGATTTAAATTCACAACTGACTTATCAGATAGAAAAAGAATGACTGCTTACATGCATTGCTTTGGGCAGGATATCAGTTGGGCCTCTAAAGTCTGTGTGAGCTGGATAGTTGGGGGTAAACATCATAAAGATTAGTCAAGATATTACACACATTTTCACATGAATTTGAATGTTTTAGTGCATTTGCAGTCCATACCCAGTACCTTGGAGGTTTCTTTTTTAAAAAACACACCCCCCCCCCCCCCCGAGGTACAAACAAGACCAAGAATCTACAGCCATGCTAGCAGCTCTGTGAGGCTGCGTTCAACCCACACGGTCAAGGCAGATGACCGCCCACCTAGAGCCTGGTTCTGCTCGAGGTTTCTACCTGTTAAGGGAGTTTTTCCTTGCCATTGTCGCCTAGTGCTTGCTCATGGTGGGATTGTTGGGTCTTTGTGTGTGTGGAAGTTGGTCTCGGCCTGCTCCATGCGATAGAGTGCCCTGAGATAACTTTGT
>JAVQJL010060086.1:0-74940 GCA_036024295.1 Nannoperca obscura | reverse complement strand
TGAACGGTAGTGTATATATATATATATATATATATATATATATATATATATAAAATAACCTGATTGGCAGAAGTAACAGTAATGCTCAGTGGAATATAACAGAAAGCTGCATAACCTTCATAAGTATGATATTTGATAGCAATACACAATGTAGTAAACCATGTGCAATGTCATGGTTTACAATGTGTAGATGACAGCACAACTTCACCTACACAATAAGTGATTTCTATGAGGCTTAAATGCATCGAGTGTTTACAGCAGCAAAATAGTTTAGCAGTATTTATGATACAATCAGGATAAAATAAATGACTAAATGATATAAAAAAATTATTAACTACAACTATATTAGCTATAAAGTTGTGATTTAATGACTGTCAACCTTTTTTTGATATCTGTCTGATATTTTATCCATATCTTCCTTTCCTTTCTCAGTTTTCTGACAACGGCCTTGTCCAGTTTCAATCTGTCACTGAGAATGAGCAGTACCTGCTGCCGGCTCCTTTAGCCACTGGTTTCCCTGACAACATGAATGTGACTCTGTTGGCAGTCTTTTGGGATGATGCTGACCTCACCCAAGGAGACGGACGACTGCTCTATAAGGTTAGATGTCATCAGTGGTCATGGTCTGACTGGTGTCGAAATGAGTCTGGAGTTTGTTTATATTTTTTGTTCAGTTGAAAGAATGAAGCGAAAGAGGCAATTTACAAAACAAGCTGCTATGTCATATCTAATGATTTAATATCTTTATGCTGCAACCTGTGCTTTACTTTACTCCTCCTTTTCTTTAAAAAAAAAACTTTTAGGAATACCACAAACTGGATATGTCAAATGTCTACTCCCAGATAGTTTTTAATCGTACTGCAGACGAAGTGACAAAGTTTGAGGAACAGAAAAGCAAGCCTGCCTTTACCCCTGCCTGGATCCTCAAGATCACCTGGGACAATGTGATGCCCGTCTCCTACCAGAAAATCAACTTCTCAGAGGTAAAAAGAGTTCAAATCCGATTAGAATGTTCTTTTCTTTATAAATTTGGCTTGCTTGACACATTTTGTTATTCTAACTAGTAGCAGTTTTAGGTTTTGGTTTAATTTTCTTGAAATACCTAATATTGTTATATATTAGAAACCATCAACAATGCTCATAATGTTCTTATATTCTTTTCTTTCCATCTCACACAAGCACAGTAACTAGTTACTTATTTGTACAATCCTGGTACATGTATTGATGATGAATTGAAAAGAACCAAACAGCTTACTAGTCCTGCATGGCACAGTTCACAACACACCAGAGATCACTATCATCATCATTTGAAACTTATCTGACTGAAGCTCTATCAACCCTTAAATCTCTTATGTAACAGTGTCAGTGTGTGTTTGCTTGTCCTACTTTATATGCTATTGTTATGTGCAATGTGAGCCCTTTAAAGGTCACCTCCCAGAAAGCAGAATTCATAATTCACACTTGTGCTGTTTTGTTATTAAGCTTTGGTGCCACCTTGGGGCTGTTGAATGCAGGCTGTAGTGATATCTGCTGCCACTTGTATTATTGTATGTCTTCTTGCATTGTCATTTTTGGATTGTATGTAAAGTCTCGCTGTTCTTGTTCAGTATGGTCTTACATTGATTGATTGATTAAAATCAGCGTAATTATATCAAAATAGTGACACTTAATAGACTTTTTATATAATTGATGTAATTCATGAAGATCCACAACTGGCAAAAATTTCAGAACTTAATGTAAAAATTTTAATAAACAGAGTTTATCTAGGCCTTCACAGTACCTGACAACTAAAACAGTTCTGATTTATCATTTTCAGACTAACACTTTTCAGTGTATCCTGACCACTGATGGAGCACGCTCCTTTGCTCTCCTGCGTTATGGGGAGATGGCATGGGGTCCTGGCCAGAGGCCATATCACGATGCTATCATTGGCTACACAGATGGAAAGTTCTCCTACAAGGAGCCCACTGTCCCCCCAGGAAACCTTTACGGGCCTGGGGGCAGATACAGGCCCCAGCAGGTGAAAGGGATCATGGGGAAGTTAAGTCAGCAGGTGTATGATTTGACAGGACAAGTGAGGTCAGACGTGGATTCACGTATCAGGTGCCAGGTGTGGACGATGAAGGAACCGGACCCTGCTGAGTGGACAAAGGGGCTGCCTTCATGTCCCTGCACTCGCACCCAGGCTCTGGTGGACTTGTCCTTCATGCCGGACACCACTGATCCGGGCTCAACGGTGAAGATGTTGAGGGGTCAGCGGTGGGGGGGCGCTGGGGGGCACGTATTTCGGTCCATCCTGTCCAACAGATATGGTTCAGGGAAGAGGTGTGTGTATGAACCAGATGGCCCCCTGTTGGCTGGGTACAATGAACGCTACTTCTTCGGACAGAGCATGCAGAAACACATCGGTAATACACGTGATTGATTTATTTTAAAAGATTTGATACACTATAAAAGTAGGACTTTAGGTACAATCATCAGCTCCTATGAGTTACTAGAGGAATGTTTTTATTCAGTGTTGTTTTCAAGACCGCATTAGTTGATCAAAGTCAAGATCTGCTCCAAAGGGTGTCATGAAAAAGTCATAACATAAAGTGATATTCAAGACAACATCATAAACACAAATGTATCTTAAGGAGCTTTGTACTACACCATTTAACATTTTAGTGATTCATGCATAGGAATTTATTATTTCCTCTTAATGACACAATGTCTGTTGCTTGGATCAAACCTGCAACCTCATACTTACCGCTAATCCGTGCTGCTGCACTGTAAATATTTAATCAAACTTCTCTCTCCAGATGAAGATCTCCTGCCATTCCTGTGGTGTTGTATCGAGTCTCCCCTGTGCCACCTTTACCTTAACAAGAGACCACTGGACCGTTGCCAAGGTTACAGCTGGGCCGGCCCTGACGGCTTCACCTCGTCCCAGAAGGCGACACAGGGTGTTGGTGAGGGAGATGTCCCAATAAACACAGTGCAAGTTAAAACCAGCGAAAGGGCACATGCTCTACAGCAGTGATATTCAACTTAGGGCCTGTGGGCCAAATCTGGCCCGCAATAGGGTGCCAGGTTGCCCGCCAACCATTTTTTTATTCACAATGAAAATTAATTGAGGGAATTTTTGGTTCATACCAATTAGTAAATGTTCAGTAATTTAAACCTGACCTGCGTGATGCACGTGGGAGATGTTTGCCTTCAAGGCTGTCTGCATGTCAAAAATTCCTGATGGAAACGTTTCCCATGTACCTGCGTGGGGCTGCTGCGGCTGGATTTGCCTCTTGGCAAAAATGAGAGAGGAGAGCAAATGTCAAAATTTGTATTTTGTCACCGCATACCAAACCTCTGTTTAATTTACCAAATGACAATTGCAGTATGCAAAGTTGCTAATATTAGGCCCCATCACCAGTCAAAACATGCTAGCTTCAGTGCAGCTTTTCCATCTGGTAGCACCACAAGATATCTGATTAATATTATTAATGTTTGTTCATTAACTGGCCCCTGGCCTCTTGTCATTTTGCGTAAGTGGCCCCCGGGGAAAGCAAGCTGAGTACAGTAAGCAGTGAAAATGGTCATTGTTTTTAAGAAAATACTGTATACATCCAGTAATGATAGTCAGCAGTCTGATCATTCCCACAAAACCTGCTATGCCTTTAATTAAAGAAGACTATAGTACTATATGATGGATTGAAATGGTTTCAGAGAATCCCTCTCTTGTCCATGTTTCCCTTGCAGCGATGGTGTACGGCAACCTCCATTTCATCACCTTTGATGGGACAGAGTACTCCTTCAAGGCCCTGGGAGAGTTTGTGATATTGCGTCTCTCCTCCAACATTGGCTTTAATATCTTCACCCTGCAAGGACAGACTGACAAGCTACACACAGACACAAAGGGGATCATTGAGGTCCCAGTGGTGGTGCGCATGGCTGCCTTCCACCAGGGCATTGGCAAGGTCAGGATGTGTGTGTGGAGGGAAGACAAACTTTACTCTTACTCACTCTTACTCTGTTGGTTGTGATGGTTTCAGTATCAAACTCTTTGGGAGGAAATGTTCTGGTTATCAGGTTAGCTGGCCTCTAGTAATTATTCTACATTTTTAGCACTTTAGCACTTTAGAGTAACAGGTAGATGCAATTTTATATAAAAGGCAATGGATAGAAGCTTACAGTTTAGACAATCATAGATTATCTCCATCCAGTTTTAAAGTAAAAGTGTAAAATATATAATAATAATATTTCTAAGTCATATTCCTATCTTTAATATCCATGTGTTATTTTCAGGTTGAATGGAGATGTGCAGAGAAAGGAGACAGACTGCAGGTTTTTGTGGATGACGTCGAGGTTCCAGTCACACTTGGTAAAAATCAATACACACATCTAGCAAACTATTAAAAATCTGTTTTGTTTTTGTAGCAGATTTAAAACAATCTATATATATAATAATATAATATATAATCCTGTTTGTCATAACTGTCCCTTCAGGTGTCGTGCACATGGGTGAGAAGGACTTTGCTGTGCGCTGTTTGTCACTGAATCGCTGTGCAGCGGTGTACGCAGGCGGTCTCCATGTGGTGGCATGGCGGACTGGAAACTACAATCAGCTGGCAGCCATGGTGGAGGTTCCTCAGACCTTCTACAACCGCACTGTGGGTCTCATGGGTCTCTGGAGCTCCAACCGCTTCGACGACTTCCTCATGTCTGACGGCAGGCGGCTCTCCTCAACGAACCACAACCCCCCCCCAGAGGAGAGGCTGCATGAGTTTGGCTTGTCCTGTGAGTGGATCACAGATTGAGTTATACACTACCACAGGCCACCACCCCCACAGTAATGTTATTCCATGAATCGTGGGCCCTCCACTTCCTCCAAGTGTGGGTTTCAGTGCCCATGCTTGACATTCTAACATTTTTGGACTCCCTGTATTGAACATATTCAACTTAATACTAAACAATTAGTGAGTCAGGCTTCCCCGAGAATAGAAAGCTTCCAGTTTGATGGACATCTAGACAATTAGTTTTGCACAGCTACACGTGTCCCCACTCACATCTATCCCCATTTCTGTAACCGTGTGTGTGTGTGTGTGTGTGTTTCTAGGGGCAGTTCCAGTCCCAGAGAGCCTGTTGTTCTCTCCAGCTCCACTGGTTCCACTGGAGCATGCATCCTCTGAGCAGCTGCTGCAGCGCGTCAGTCCTGCTGAGGTGGAGGAGCTGAGGAGAACCTGTAAACGCAGCATGCAGTGCGTCCTCGACACCCTAGCATCTGGCATCTCTGACCTCGGCCTGCGGACTCTGGACACCAAAGAGCAATATGAAAATCTGACTCAGATTTATGGTGAGATGGCTACACTGTTTTGAAAAGGTTTTTGTGTTCATCATTGACCTGTACTCATTTGATGTGGTCTGCTAGGTCACATGCCTCCCATAGTGACAGAGCCAACAGTGATCCACTGTAAGGTCAACTCTACTGTCAACGTTCAGATTGTCGCTCAGGACCTAAATAGGGACCCCATCACCTTCTCACTGCTCTACCCCAGGCCTTCAGGGGCTTCCATAAGCGGTGAGACACACACACACAAACACACACACACTTTTCCCTCAAACCTTCATACTACAGAGGGCCGCCCTCCTCCATCGATGCTCTAGATGACGCTACTGTTGACATTTTGTTAGTGGGATGGTGAGCCAGCAGTTAAGTCTTTTGGCAGATGGGACATTTCAGAGCTGAGTCAGTGGATGGGTCACACACAGAGAAACACGCACAGGCATACAGAGCTGGCAGAAAAGTATTAAATGCTGTTTTAATTAATACTATATTACTGTTTTCGTTTATTATTAAACCACAGGAACACAGTGGTATATCCCCATGATGTTCCCCTGCCATTGTGTCAATGAATGTGTATGAATGAGTTTGAGTTGTGCAGGCCTTAAGAGTCCTGTTATGCGACCCTCTTTGCTCCAGTTAACGGCATCCTGACATGGAGGCCGCTCACAGCGCAGCCAGTCCAGCTGACCATCAAAGTCAGTGATGAGTTCACCAGCTCCCTGTTCAACCCCATCCTGCGTGTCTGCAACTGCCTCAATGGAGGAACCTGCCAGTATGACAGCGTCACTGAAAACCACAAGCAGGGAATGTTCCAGGTACATTTTTGAGTTTAGCTGATGGTCTGAACTGGCACACTTTTTGGCTAGATTGTTTGATTTGTTTATTTGAGTGTCCAGCTCCATATATTGCCCAGCCCATATGGACTAATGAGACATTAAAAACAGCAACAACAACCAGGTTGGCCACTTGACCAATCATAATATACGATTGCACAAATTAATAAAGAGCACATTTCACAATATAAGATACTGTATAGATCACACACCAATGAGACAGAATTAAGTTGTTGAACTGAATTAGGAACTTTCCTACACTGTATATTGGAATGTAGTTTTGTTAGACCACTTCAGATCCAGGTATTAGAAATAAGAAAGGTATTAGTTGGTTTGGATCAAAAATCCCCTTCAGTCCAAAGTCATGTTTTCTGGGGGGGCGGTCCCAAATACCAAACATATCCAAGTGTATATTTTCTCTTATTACTGTGGGTCTGCTGAGTTATTTTAAGATACTGGAAGACAACAAAAGCTGAAAGAATGGGTTAGTACAATGGTGAAAATAGCATCTTAGGAATGTATGCTTAGTATCAGGAGGGGTGTCTCCCTGGGACTGGTTCTGGGCGTACATTAAAATGGATGATAGGTCTATAAAAACATGTCTTCTCTGTGACTATGTGATCATGTAGGATTGATTCTGGATTTATGTACGTATACATGAACAGATTCTCTAAAATCTAATAAAAATAAAAGTAACTTGTATACCCTAAGCTGTTTAATATTTAATTTTGTCTGTCGTTGTTCTGTTTCAATGGAGTAAAACTTTTGTTTAGTGCTCTTCATTTACATTTAAGATGCCATATTTATTTGCTTGTATAATATATTTGCTTAAATAAATGTCTTGCATAATTAGTTTTCAAGGAATTGTTTCTGACCAAATTTAGTTAAAACTCATTTGGATTCTCTCAGCACTGTGGTCGTCTACTTTCAACTCCTTATGAAATCCCCTCATGTTTCCCTCACTTCATGATGTTCCCTACTAAAGTTAAGGAAATGCGATTAGGGAAGAAGAAAGGATGTATTTGGATTATTCAGATCCAAGTGTAAAAGTAGTAACTTTTTTCAGTCTATGCAGTATTCAAATCTGTCTGTCCTTTCTCTCCATTATTCTTTCCTCCCAGGTGGTGGGCTGCCTGTGCCCACTGGGATTCAGGGGAAAGTTGTGTGGGACCACTACAGATGTATGTCAAGGCAAACCCTGTTTCCGCAGGGTGCAGTGTCAGTCAAAGTCAGAGCCCGGCCAGTTCACCTGTGGAGAGTGTCCCAATAATACTTTCTCTAAGGGAAAACAGGGATACAAGTGCTTTGAGCATGGTCTGTAGCACATTCATGATCTTTGTTTGCTGGATTTTTTTTGTGCTGTCACATTATCAGGTTTGGACAAAGAAATGGACCCCATACACCATCATTTATTTTATTCTTGTTTCTCTAACTTTCTATAACTTCTCAGACATGTGCATCCCTCCTTTCCCCTTCCCCTGCCACAAAGACGCCAACTGCCACAGCACGAAACAAAACTACACCTGCACGTGTAAACCTGGCTTTACAGGAAATGGACAGAACTGTACAGGTACTGAACTGATACCTGACACTTCAGTATGAATAACAACATTTTATTTACAGTGTTTTAACTGCACAGCTGTTTTTTTCTGTATTGTAGATATAGATGAGTGTGCAGCTCTCTCAACCTGTCCCAATGCTAAGTTTGAGTGTAAGAACAAGCCCGGCTCTGTCGACTGCCTCTGTAGATACCAGAACTCCAAGGAGACCGATGGATGTGGTATGTGCACAATCACACGTGTTCACTATCAGCAGCAGACTATTTTATCAATTACACTCACAGGTTATAAAGCTCCAAAAGGTCCAATAATGTTTTGTTTTTTTTCAGTTCATTTGGTCCTAAAGGGACTCTTGATTCTAGAAACAACTGCATCTAGAGGCTCCATGGGGCTAAAATGTACTGTACAGGCATAAAGCCCCTATTTCCATACAGTAATTGATGCCTTGTATAATGTGCTTAAGTGCACATGACTCACATGTGGTGATTCCTCTATATTTACTGTAAATGTACGCATGTCTTTTTTCATAGTCTCAGTTCCTTATTGTGATTCTTGGCAGAGTGGTATGTTAAGAGCCATGGCAAGGTGACACTGGACAGCTCAAGATGGCTGAATTATTGCAGAACTGGTCTTGTGAGGGTTAAGAAATACTGTGCGTGGCCCATACAGCGCAGCATTTAGTGCATTTCATTCTCTTAAAGAAGGATTAGGGCTTATGTGAGGCCACCACATTTGTTTGGTTTTCAGGTCGTGAACAGTTCAAGATCAGTACTTTAAAAACGGGTACACACTGTACATGATTGGCATCTGCCAAACCTGTCCTAATAGTTTTCTTAGGGTGCGACAGATCACACTATTATGTTAAAGGGGAACCCTGGTATTTTTAAACCTGGGCCCTATTTCTACAAATGTTGGGGTCGAAATGACTAATACTTACCAAAGGTTTTAAATGGGTTTTATTGCCCCAAAGCTTTACATTGCAGCCACTGCAGCCCGTTCACAGATGCTGGTAGTATAAAAATGATTTCCCTTTAAGCACATGGATTTTGGTGACCTCACATATTCCCTAGCATACCTCTAGTAAGAGCCAACACTTAGTAGAGAGCATAAAACCTGGAGGTCATGCACACAGCTCTTGTAGATGAAAGCAAAGGAGGGTTTGCTATTCCTCTGTCCCTCATACAACAACGATCTTAAAATGTCATAAAATCTCAATAGAACGTGTATTTATAAGTGCATTACAAACACCAACAAATTATACTTGTAATCACTGAGAGTGCACCATAGTTGAACATAATAGTTGAAGAATTATGTCCTATATTGAAATTTAGGTCTAATCAGCTATTGCCAGTGTGATGTGCTCAGCCCTGATACAGTAGATAATGTGCAATGTGGTAAATGTGTACCTATATCAGAAACTTTTACTGCACTGCTAGTTTGTGCATTTATGAAACATTGGAAATGTGCCTTACTTGCTTGTACATGTGCAGTGTGTCGCCTGCGTATTTATTTCAGTTCTGAATCATGTGTTTCTCTGCAGGTGAATCTGACAATCCTCCAGGTAAGACTTCCCAAACGGTTCTTTCTGTGACTTCATTAGCTTTATCGTAGCGTTGCTCTTCCTCTGGTGTTACCATGGTAAACATTCCCATATATAGTAATAAGAGGTCATCACACAGCTGTTGCTGCTGTTGTGTGCCGGCAGGGTATAATATGTTCAACGTCTCTCTGAGCTGGAAGCAGAACAAACCTGATGGACTCCAACAGGTAGGCTTGTGTGTGTGTGTGTGTGTGTGTGTGTGTGTGTATGACAGTAATGGCTGGTGACACGTTAATTACATGCAACAGTTATAATATAATTGAACACGTTTGCATAATGATATAATCTATTTTTCCTTCTTCCTCAGCTGGCGGAGATTCTGTCGATGGGTTTCCAGAACAAATTTTACAACGCTACTAAGAGGGATGCAGGACCGGACTCCAGTTCAGGTGTGACCGAATATCGTATCAACATGTCCAGTGACACACCCCACTGGTACATCAGAGACTACCTGGCCAGGATCAGAAGCCACTATGACATCAGTGTCTTAGAAGTTGATGGTAAACTACCACTTTTAGTGATTTTCACTTTTTCTTTTGTTCAACTTCATCATATTACAATATTTCAGTTTGCCACATATTATATTTTTTGCTCCTGTGGTATCAAATATACTGCTGCACTTTTTTAATGATGGCAAACTGTTGATAAGACTACCTCTCCCTCCCACTTGCTGTTGCACTGTCCACCTACAGATCTGGATGAGTGTAAGGCCAAGGAGGCGGTGTGTCTCCTTCCTGCTCTCTGCGCCAACACTTACGGAGGATACAGGTGTGTTTGCAATGGCACAACGGATGTGGATGAAACCCAGTCCTGCGTATTAGGTAAGGACCTGAGCATACTGGTACTTTACATCCATCCTGCAGCAACGGCTGTAGGGCTAATAAATTGTCAAAATATAATAAATATTATGGCCGTGAATTAAGCCCATAAAACATTTACTAGATTAAATGAATGTCTTTCATGTCTTTGATAGAGTTGTTGCCATTATATAGGTCATAATTTAATGGAAAAAAACTTTTTGTTTTGTCATTCACTCAGCTGCAAATAACACTTGAACATTTATGCTGTCCTTTCTCACTCTGGTAAACATTCTGTGACTGCGATGAGAGCATTTTATGAACAGGTTTTGTCATGACTTGACTTGACCCTTTGCAGACAGAGAAAAGGTGAATGATATGGGACTAGACCTCGTTCTGGGCCTGGTTCTGGGCATCGGCATCCCGTTGCTTTTGCTGCTGCTTCTGGCTGCACTGGCCTGCTTCTGCTGCTGCAAGAAGACTGTTACGGGAGAGTGAGTAACACCAGGAGCACTGCCATTTTTACTTTCTACACGACAAGCATGACTGACTGAATTATAAAGATCAGGGTTTTTAACTACTGATGGTTTGTGAAAGTTGATAATATTTTACAGGTTGATCGAAGCTCCTAATGATGATATTCTTCCACTATTTTGTGACTATAAGGAATATATTTAAAGAACAATGGTCTGTAGCTTTGGTCAGATTTCAGTCACATTTTTGCCAAAATTTGGCTAAATACAAACCTTCAGTTACCGTGGTTAGCTGTTTACTGTGCAACAACTACGTTTTGTTGCATTGCGTTGGCCACATAAGCATATATGTCCCCCACCAAAACTATGGCTATGGAGTCCTCAGAAGTGACTACTTATAGACTCCAAAAAGGCCAGAGCCTCTTACAGTAATTTCAGGACTTTTGTTTGGCACCACCCTCCTGCCATAATGAATGTTTTTTTCCTCACTAGTGGTAAAAGATCTAAGAATTGCACTTCATTGTCTCTTCATTTTTTACCCATACAACAATCGTCTGCTATTTAATGAGCATTACAGCCCCTCTACAGTTATGCTAAGACTATTGTTTATAGCCACACAGGCCTACAAAATAATGGCTTGTACATCGTGGAGCACTAAAACTCTAATGAATTAAAAAAAGCTGTGTTTAGGTGGGTCAGCAGCTCCTTTGGGCAGGGTGAGACAGGGTTTATTGCAGGTCAGTATACTGCTGCAGAGAATGACCAAACCAAACACACACACACAGTTACACACTCTTGTTTCAAGGTACAGTAGTCAAGTAGGTCTGCCCAGAGAAAATCCTTTATACAGCAACCTGAAGGCTTTAAATCCTGTCCTCTGTACTGCTGCAGTGTCTTCTTGTATTTAACTTCTCAGTTGGAGGACGGACTGCCCACTCTAGTACTATATTAAACAAAAAACACTTCCTACTAACAGCTTTGGTCCGAGTTATGAAACTGCACTTGGGTAACACAGAGGAATGTTTGCAGATGGAATATACAGTAAACCAAGGAAATGATGAGGGGAACACGTCCACAGATTTAAAATGCTGTTTGCGCACAGGAAAATGGCTTAAACAGCCTCATCAAATCATCCAATGTAATTATTTAAAGCAATAGTTTGACTTTTTGGGGAAATACACTTATTTGCTTTCTTGCTAAGGGTCAGATGAGAAGATTGATACCACTGTCATGTTTGTATGGTAGATATGAAGCTACCGCCCACAGCTCTTTAGCTTAGCATAAAGACTGGAAACAGGGAAATAGCTAGCCTAGCTCTGTCTGAAGGTAACAAAATCTGCCTACCAACACCTCTAAAGCTCAATAATTAGCATTTTATTTTAAGTTTTTCACATTAAAGTCAAAGTGTAAAAATGACTTCCATGCCAGACAGTTTCTCAGCTGGAATCAATAGCTTCCTTTTGTATAGATTAAACAAACTAACTCTCAGCTAGAAAGTTCATAAGCGTATTTCCCAAAATGTAAAACTTTTCCTTAAAATAAACTTAAAAACATGCTGTGTTTGCTAGTGTGAGGAAGATTTGTGGCATTTTGTTTTTAGGATTTAGCTGGACCACACAGATTGAAAAGTCACCCACAATAAAGAGCTTAGAACTATTTAACCACCACAATCTCAGTTGCAGATAGAAAAATATCAGATCACAGTAAGATTTGAATACAAAGCCGAATGCGCCGTGTTTAATGGAAATATGCTGTGACTGCTAAAGTACATGTCATATTCAGATATGTGCACTATGTGCGTGTGAATGTTCACATCTGTTCATGACTTGATGCATCATAATGTGCATATGTCCTTGGCCCCAGCATGTGTGTACAGATGTAGGGCATCTGGGCCAGGTGTTAGTGGGCTATAGAGACACATAATCCCCCTGATGACTGGCCTGCTTTCTCTGCTATTAGTAAACTACACCCTATGGATATAATGGCCGGAGTCTGCGCCAGGATTGTAGGATTATGTTGTTAGATTAGAGCAAATAAGCAAAAGTCAGGGAAGAAGTTATGCTGTTGTCTTTTAGCAGGAATTAATTTTATGTTTCCAATAGTCCTTTTAACTTCCCATTAAGAAACATCAAATGTAGTGTTTAAACAACGGTTGACAGCATTTTATTATGAAATACTGTAAAATCAACATTATATATAAAATCAACATTTCACAACATTAACTGGGCAAGTTTGCAAGGAATTGTATTGTTTTTTTCCCTTTTATTCACAGAATGATTCATGGCATGCTAGGTTGCACCATCTGTACCTCATTATCAGAGAGGATATACATATTTGTGAGAACAACCATAATGATATAAAATCCAAAACATCTCAGCTGCAAATCAGACAACAGCTAGTCTAGTGAAGCATTCGGGACATGTGCTCTGTGTTTTTAATCAGCTTTAGCCCCAGATTTCAGCATCTTTCAGCACTCAGAATATCTAGGCTAGAGCCGACGTGAATATTCATGAGTTCACTGAATATTCCACAACAACTGCTGCCCATCCAAACATTTCCATAAATCACCTGAAATGATTGTCGGATGGAGAATTATAGACAGTACTAATCAGAGCCAGGGATTCACTGCAAAAAGTACAAAATGTGCAGAAACATACCTGGCACTACTACAGTTCTACAGTACATAATGATCCAAACAGTGTAAGATAAAGACATTAATTCCTTATATGCAGTGCATGAAAAAGAATGCAAGAAATAATATGGACAGCACTCTACACATCTGCCACTTTACAGCATCCTACAGATGTGTTGTTTACTCCTGCATTATGTGTTTTCTTCCAGCCTCCCCCACTTGTTCCAGGAGCAGTACAACCCTCCGCCCTTCAACTACTCTGACCCTGCCCTACACTACATAACCCACTGCAGCCCACGGATCATAGACAACATTACACCCAGGCAACGCCACAGATAGCACATGCTAAAACCACATACATATACATGGTGCAAATCCCTTACACAAAGACTAAACAACCCGCACACCTGCATGCAGAAAAGCACAGGCTTACAAACACAGTGCAAGCACTTTTGGAGCCGTTTTATGTGTTTTACAATGGCAAGATGAATGACTCTTATTTATATCATTACAAACAAGTAATTAAAGGTGAGTGACTTTTAAAGTCAATTATTTCCAGTCCTCTTCATTGAGTGAAGGACATGCCAAGTTTGAGCTGGAAGACTTTTCGCCTGGACAACACTTTACAGTCAGAGTCTGACCCAGCAGAACTTAAGCACCTCTTGGCGGGAGACGGTGATGAAAACTAAACCACTGCAGTGGTCTTTGGCTTCCAGCTGATACCAGGCCAACAGCCTCTTTGATAGCCACATTAGCATTTGCTGATGTCGTCAGGCTCCTGTCCTCTGTTCACAGTTATATTAATATGGTTCTAGTCCAAAATGCACAGTGATCCGTGCATATTTGGAAATTCAGTATCACTCACTCACAATCACTAAAACATAGTTAATTTGATTTATATATGTTGTTTTGCACACACTTTAAATAGGTGTCTCTTTTTTCTAAAAGCATGTATCTCACTTTGGAATTGCAATGTAAATAATTGTTCAAAGTTGGATTGTGTCCCAGTTCATTTAACAGTGCAGAGTGATTCAGTGTTTCAACTGGCAGCTGTCTTTTGTAAAGCTGGACTGTCACTGCAACTAAAACAACCCAGATGTGTTAATATAATGTTCATCATTAAAAGTGCTGCTTTAGCAACATTACGTCGTGGTGATATATATATACATGTATGTATGTATGTATGTATGTATATGTGTATGTGTATGTGTATGTGTATATATATATATATATATATATTTTTTTTAATTATTATTATTTTATTTTATTTATTTAAGAATGGGCAACATCATGGTTGTTCTTACCCAGGGTAGTGTTTGGCATGTTCTTCCCAAGGGTCTTCATCAGGCTGCCAGCCTTTCAAACCTCCACCACAGCGGAAACACAACACTTGGTCTCTGGACCCTGCAAGGACACTCACAATTTAAACTTGTTTGCATAGCTACGATCAAATATCCGAGAAATTATTAAATCACTCCAAGTTTTGAAATGTTGCTCAGTGTGTCTTTAGGGTGTGCTCTACCTGTGCTGTAGAATCCAGCTTGGGCAAGCCTCTCATGGTCTATAGGGTGCTGGACACCTGCAAAGCTTCCGAGCCTCTCCTGAAAACTCCCCATCTGGACACAAGCGTTTGCATGTCTTCTAGTGCCGCACTCCTCCTCCTCGGTACCCCCCTGGAATGGGATGTTGCCCACATCGTGCCCGAGGATGAAGAAGCAGTGGGAGAAATGTTTGCCATGTTCTCCCCAGGCAGTGTCCCCCGCTTCCCAGCCACCCAACATGCCACCACAGCAGAAACACTGCACCTTGTCGTCCATCCCTAAGTAGAAGAGGCCGGCTTGGGCCAGATCTCGGGGCCTCACAGGAGCGGCAGAGGGCCAGGAGGAGAAGGTCTGAAGCCGAGTTTCCTCATTCCTCATGTGAGGAGCCACTGGGTAGGTGGACTCATCAACCACCTCTCCTGTTCTCAAACGATATAGCATGTCCTCTGCTTCTTCATTATAGGTGGAGCAGTTAGACATTGTGGTGTCAGAGCTCGGGTTACAACTGGTGTGGTGGGTGCAGCTGAGAAACTTGCACGATGGGGAAACCTGTAACAACAAGGAACATATGATGATCTATTTTGAAAAGGAAAAAATGGAAAAGTGAATCACCTTTGTTATTCATTACTATGATGATTACCTCCTTATGCCTCTCTACAGGCGTGTCTCCCCTGCACCAGTTATCCACGGTCTTCTGGCAACTGAAACAGCGGACGCGATCGGCATGGCCAGTGAAGTAGAAGCCGGCCCGGGCCAATCTTTCTGCCGACACATGCTGGGCCAGGCTGGAGCCACGGAAAGAGTCCAGGCGACTGTTCATCAGGGAAAAATCATCTGAGTGGTCCGTCTCCAAATTGTGGTCTTGTCTGGGATCCCACATGATAGAACCAGGAAGGAAACTGCTGAGTGGACTAATTAGCTTGTCTGCAGACAAAACAGAAAGAGGAAAAAAAGTGTTGTAGATATTGGGTGTATACACATTTTAAAGTTAAGCAAATGTCTAAAGAGTTTAATAATATTAGAAAAGGCAGTTCTTGCTATACAAGTGTAAAGAATAAAACATAGGAATAAAGTAAACAAAGTATTTAGCAGGCTTACAATACACTTAATCTTCATTTTAGAGGGTTGAAAAGTAAAACTTTTTAAAAATCTAACAGTTCAGTGGTTGAATGGATCTCAGCATCGGTTACCAGGAAGCTGATCACTGTGCCTTTAAGAGAAGCAGTGAGGCTGTAATCACATGGAGGCACTGGATATGCCATGTGAGGGATGGGCACCTGAGGATTGTCTACAAGATCAGTACACTGAAATAAGGGTGTATTCCCAACAATACACGGTGCCAAAAGTCAATAACAAGATACACTGATAATCACTTAAGCCTAATATGAAATGTAGGACATACAACTAAAAAGAAAAGCATTATGGAGCATAATGGCATACTATTTTAGTAAGCAAAGGTAGATGCTCTGTAGCAAAAAAACAGGTACAGGTGTTACATCACACCATGGGACGCATACCACACACCCACATATACATATTTTCCCAGAGGGTGGAACTTCCTCGCTGCCTTGCTGTGTTCTCTTTTTGTGAGAGTACAGAGTGTAGCATTGTAAACCGTTAATTGTGCTGAATGTGTGCCAAAAAGCAGAACCGAGCGCCGCAGAGGTACAGCACAGGACCCGTGTAATGGAAACTATGCATCGGTGTTCTGGAGGTTACACAGAAGGGGCACTAAACATAACTGAAACCTCTGAACAATTTAATCCCACGGCAGATAGCAACATCACATGTTGATGTATACTTATGTTGTAACCACAGCATATCAGCATTGATAACGTACGTTTTTATCGATCCTCTGCTATGTGCTTTATTGATTAGAGTGGCTTGTGATCTTTGCGTTACACGTCGGCATTGTTTCGAGAAAATAGTCACCAGATAAAGACCAAAGATCAGGTATAAATATATATTTTATATTCATTCACAGGAGACGTGTGTATAGATACTCGCGGCATCTGAATCAGCCGAAACTACTAAGTTCATGGCGTCAGAGGCGTGATAACAATCAACACCTCGGCTATCCACCTACTATATGAACTTATATTAATGATTGATATATTATAACGACGGGCCCCGACAACTCTAGAAAGATCATGCAGCTTGTAGTTAAACAATGGCGACACAAAAACCCCATAGCTTCAGGTTCCGGGCTGCATGCCTCTGACAGCTGACACCTCGCTAACTAGACCAACACTGCATTAGCGGTGTGGTTGGACGAATACAGCAACACAAGGAGCTAAAAGTAATCTGTAAAGTGTCGATATGAATGTCCCACCAATGCTATTTAACTGTAATGTTAGGTTAGTAAACGGGATTGCGAAAATGCAACCTAACGCTAGCTATAGACGTTAGCTCGCTACGTTAGCATAGCTATTATACACAACGTCGGGTTAAAAAGTTACTTGATAAACTGTCACTCGGCAAAACTTTAACAAATAACATGTAATACCTTACAGCCAGCTCGTCGGTCTCTATTTCCAGTCGGTCTTCGCTGTGAACACTGCCTACAGGAGAAGCCAGGGCTTTAAAGAGTGTTAATCTGACACGACCTCGCTTTTAGGACGTAGAGGCAAGTGGGTTGAACAACGCGCACCCAGTTGTGCGCATCACTTTCGTGACGTGACGTAACCGTGGTTTTTAACCAAGAATTTTTTTCGGTTTCCACTAAGGTGGGAATATTATCCCACACCTGTGTAGATGTTGACCCTCTTTGTTCCTCCTGCCGCCACAACGATACAAGAAATACATCATAATCATCATCATCAACGACTTTATTGGCAGAATCAGGGTCCATAAAAAAAAAAAACATACAACACAACCCATATACAATAATACATACTCTAATAATATTAAAAAGAATAAAAAACAGCAATAAAAACAGCAATAAACATAATAACATTGCCAAATACAGCTTTAAAGCATTGCAGTTTGATTTTTTTAAAAAGGTTTTCAAAGGGTGTTAAATTACTTTTTAAAGTATGGCATTATATAAATAAAATTGAATTGAATTGAATTGAAAGTAGTAAAGCCCACTCTACAATTTTGGCCTCTTCATGTCCTAAAGATGTGCACACACCCCACTGCTGCTCCTACTTATGACCTATGCTATTTCAAAGTAGCTTACCTTTTTGCCAAAACAATCTTCATAACCACTTTCAATGTACACCTTCTCCTATTCAGCACTACGTTAAAAATGGCGCACTAGCAGTGGAGAGATATTGACAATACTCTACATACTCTAAGAGCTAATGGGTCAAGCTATGAGGAAAATCGTCAACTGTATGGAGGGCAACTATTGCTTCAGTCATTAAAAGGTGGCACTAGTTCAAAGGACAAATAGCAAATACTATTTGTTGGATCAAATGCTTACATGCACAACAAAACACATTTTGTTAACGGGTTGAACCCACATTTTTATTTTGTAATTTTTGCAACAATTCAAACTTTATAGAAAAATAAGCTGCAGTGATGGCTAGACTGCGCTTCATGCAGGAGAGTGTTTTTGATCAGACATCTAATCTCTGAGTAGTTTCACCGCTGCATCTGAGGAGTAGGATGCAGTACAGTCCAGCTTTTCTACCTGGCAGCGTCTCAGCTTCCACCTGTTCACACCAGACCGCTGAGACAGGATCGACTGGGAGGAGAATTCTCATTACATAAGTTGGCGATGGTGGGGATTCGAGCTGGAACACGACGTGTAGGTCAGTAAATGCATCATCCCTCCACAATCCGACGAAGTAAGCTGCCCAGACTGCCCTTGGCTATCTGGAGGGGGGTCTTCTCCTCCTTGTTTTCAATGTAGATGCTGGCCCCATGTTCCACCAGCAACTTGGCTGCTTCCACACGCTCCTCGTCACACGCCAAGTGGCTGGTAAAGAAAATACATGCAGAATTTTAAATACAAAAATGCAATTTTTAAATTTCAATGTTAAATGCTACATTACATTCACCTCCCTTATATTAGGGTGGAGGTAAACATCTCAGAAACTGATATCTAAAGCTAAACCTTGCTGCATGGCTGGATACCACTAAAGGTAAGTGAGAAAACATGTTTTCAATTTAGGTGGGCTAACCCTTTAAGGGTTTATGTTTGTTTATTCCAGCATTCAGTTTTCCACAAAGTTGCATTAGACGACTTCTTATTCACACGTACAGTGGTGTGTTGCCCTGCGAGTCCTGGATGTTGGTTGAGGCACTCTGTTTGAGAAGCAGCTGGATGAGGCGGTAGTTGCCCTTTGCAGATGCTCTGTGAAGTGGAGTGGACTCATACTTGTCCGTGACATTGGGATCCGCTCCGTTTTCCAACAACAGCTGGGCAATCTATAAAGAGGGAAAGCTGCGTTACTAACAAGTCATTGAAAAAAATTGATTCAGTAACTTCCCATTTAGGGGAAAGACACATTTTCAGATCCTGTCCAGTTGGTTTTAGAAAGGTCACCGTTCATACATGAAACTCCACGTTTCTGCTTCTTAAAGCCACCATCTTTTCTTTGCCACCGTTGCCTACTGCTTTCTCATGGTGGAAATTTTTGGCTGTCTCTAAATATAAAAAGTGTGGTCTAGACCTGCTCTATTTGGAAAAGTGTCCTGAGATAACTTTGCTATGATATGGCGCTATATAAATAAAACTGAATTGAATTAAATTGACTAATTTCATCAAATAAGTACAACTACAATTGAGATGTCTATAGTGTTTGCAGGAGTGTTTGTTTTGTGATGAGGAAAGTACGGCAAAGTCTGTGTTCCTGTTCCAACTAAAAACTAATTGTATACAGGTGTGAAAGAAATACACAGTAAATCAGCAAAATAAATACAAGGCTGAACTGGTTGGCATCTGGAGAAGATAATATTAATACCAGTCCAAAGTTCTAAGACCCTATGTCAGATTTGACCTCAGTGGGCTCGCATCATTGTTAGGGTCCCCTCACACCCCAACCACGGACTGTTTGCCATAGATCCCGCAGCAGCAGGCTCTGGAACTATTTTTTTCCACAACACCATAACCATGCTGAACTCTCAAACCCAGCACTAACCCACTACCCCACTCCCCTTTCTTATTCATGGTCTCCAACTCAGCGTGCCCTACACTCATGGTACTTGCACTGCTTTGTGCACATATTTATTACATCTGTATTTAACTAATATATGCCTTAACCCTTATGCCTTATATGTAAATCAGCACTTTCTTCCCTTTTACATCTGTATATTTCATACTGATACAACCATATATCACATATACTGTAACCTGCACCGTATCTATTCTTTGCACGTTCTGGTTGGATGCAAAACTGCAGTTCTTTGTACTTGTACCATGTGCAATGACAATAACATATAACAACTAAGACTCCGTACGGTTGTGTGGAATCATGTAGATCAAACTAACAGCCAACGTTACTGCAACCCGGGAACCTTACCTCGTATCTGTCTTTAGACGCGGCATAGTGCAGAGGGGTGCATCCATTTTGATTCACTGAATTTAGTTGAGCTCCTTTGGATATTAGAGATTTCACGATATCTTCTCTGCCTGCAGATGCTGCAATGTGAAGGGGGGTCCACAAAGCCTGGCAAGTAACACACCACAAGGTCATTTCTCAAACCAAAGTTAAGTGGATAATCTTGAGATTATTCAGTATTGTGTCTGTTCACGTTCTGGATCATGGGATAGGCCTATTGATATATATGATGTCAAATTAGAAAATGTATATATTTGTGGATTTTCTTTCATTCATTCATATTACACACATACATACATTTATTACATTAAAAAAAACTAACTTATAGAACACATTCTTTTTATGACTACTGTAAGTTCCTGGGTACAAGGAGTGAAAGAGACAGAAAGTTATTAATTCTACTCTACCTTTCAAGCATTAACTGCCATCTCTCCACCACATTAGAGGACTAAAATACGGCATCAAACCTTGTTTTACATAGAACTTTTGAAGAACCATTAGGCTTACATCATCTTGCAGATTCACTTCGACTCCCAGGTCAAGCAGAAACTCCACAATGTCGGTGTGGCCAGCAGAACAAGCCCAGTGCAGCGCGGTTCTATGGTCCTGAAATGACAGAAACTCGTGGGTGAAAAAATGGAAAACGTCACTTGACATTTACCATTATTACAGTATTGTCAAGCTAACAAAAACATACATTCCTACCTGGTCCGTTTTACAGGCAAGTGTTTTATCTGACAGAATGCACTGTTTCAATTTCTCAAACTGCCCCGTGTAAGCAAAATCACAGACCTCCACATTGGACACAGAACCCTCCATTGTTAAATATACTTTAAATGTCAAACTAAATGTATAGCAGCCTTGTGGAGGGGCGCTTAGGAGTTGTTTCGTTTCAGATGGATTTGAACTAGAGAATGACTCAGGAAATTATGAATTTTACTTCCGCATTGACCGATTGTTCCTCTTCAAATTAAAATACCATAGGTGACATTGCCTAACAATGAGACTAATATTTGTAATATTCTTTAAGTTATTATTATTGTATACGAATCGCTGAACGCATATAATATGTGGAAGTTAATTCAGAGATCTGGAAACACAGTATCAGTGGCCTCTATTGCATTTAAACGACACAAACATTTTATTTTGGTAGGTATAGTTGTTGCCTTGACGCAGGAAGTAAAACATGCGGAAAAAATGGCTGCGTTGGTTGCCAAATAAATAAGAAGAATAGCAGTCTAAACTGATGCTTGAAAAGATTTACCCCTGTTCAGTATTTTTCTGATCTTTATATATCTGTACTGATGGCCACCACGCTGGTAAGTTTGAAAATGACCGCTACACTTTCATGCTGAAACCAACCAACCAGCTTAGCTTAATGTATGCTAGCTTGGTTAGCTAATTTTCCAATGTGCGCCTTTGCACATTCGCGGATATCTCTTCTACGAGTTGAATTTGATTAATCGTGATCACTGTTTAACACATTGTTGTGCTCACAAGGATTTCAGGACCCACGCCGACCAATCATGCAGATATTCAGAAGAATTTGTCAACATTTATTACGACTGCATGGATAAGAAAAGGAGGGTGAGTGATGTCGCTTTGTTCACTGAATAACTCCATACTTTGCTCACAAGAGAGAAGAAACATTTCTTAATCTTTAAAATAACCCATGAAATGTAGATAAGAATTTTTTTTTTTTAAACGTTGTTTAAAATAATATCACCTGATATATTGTTATATAATCCCCCCCTCAAATCTCACAACCAGTATTCGAGCTGTAGAGCACAGTATTCTGGTTGATGTCGTTGTTGCTGAACATGGTTGTTTTTGGCTCTGGTGTCTCAGAACTTGATCCGGCTCTACCTGGACAAGGCGACCTTGGTGTGGAACGGGAATGCGGTGTCGGGACAGGATGCTCTGGGCGAGTTTTTTGAGTCGCTGCCTTCGAGCGAGTTCCAAGTTCACATGCTCGATTGTCAGCCAGTTCACGGTGAGTGGGACAAAACGTATTCAAGTGCTTTGGGTGATTCTCAAATGTGTTTCCTAGAGGAGAGAATTGTGTAATTGCGTAGCAGAGCATTAGTATGTTTAAGCCAAAGTAAAGTGTGAAAATATCTATAATTTAAACATGTATTCTTCTAGTGAAAGCACACTAATCCAGCATCACTCCACTCTTCCAATTACAGAACAAGCGACCCAAGGCCAGACTACACTGCTGGTGGTGACTGGCGGGACCGTCAAGTTTGAAGGGAACAAACAGCGTTTCTTCAACCAGAACTTTCTTTTAACAGCTCAGGCTTCACCCAACAACGACCAGCCCGTTTGGAAGATCGCTAGTGACTGTTTCCGATTTCAAGACTGGAACAGCTGAGGTTTACCTCCTCTCCCCGCTTTCCCCTCTGAAGTGTATGAACAGCTGACAGTGAACAATCAGTTCCATTTGTTTATTTCTGTTTTGGAAATAAAATCAAAAAAATCATCCAACACTGAATACGAAAAGATGTTTATTCTTGCAACGATGAACAAGGCATGTGACCATAGTGATGGAGCAATAAATACAAAAGGGATCACCGAACAACTGTTAAGTGACTTTCAACTGCTTAGTTTTAATGATACAAATCCATCAACACAACAGCACTTCCAAAAACTCCTATTTTAAAATGAACAGCCTAAACTTGAGAGAGCCTTTATACCAAATTGTACATTAACTGAGGTAAAATACACAGTATTACAGTATGCCAGTTCTGACTAGCTAATGCTAATAAGCATTTAGTAGTGAAGCATACCTGGTCTTTAATAAATAAGGTGGCCAAAGTTATTTGACACAAGTGCTTTCATTACGGGCAACCCACTATGACAGTTGAATATATTAAAACATTTGCTTATCTTCCTGAGTCATTTGTTGACACATTTTGGTCTTTATGAATAATTTGACACAAACTTATAAATAAAAACAAAAAAAAAGGGTAAGCAGACATAATCAGTGGGTGGGGCTATTTCACATCACATGACAGTTCAGCCATTTGTTTTGTAACAAAAGCATACATTTCTTTCCTAGATGCCACTTCTACTTGACTACACAAGTACTGCAGACTGAAGGCGCAGTAACATCAGTACTTTACAAAAAGAGCATTTGAAGCCTCTGTGGCAATTACAGTTCATTTTTTTCAGTGGAAGTAACAACAAAGCATCAGCATCGCATGGAGGCCAGTGGTACTTTTGAATCAGCTGCAAACACAGTGCCAACATATTTAAGTGTATTGGCAGTTGAGTGCTGGAATGGTCTTGGACCCTTTTCATGAAATAAGAGATGCGACATCAGCGCATCACTGTGACAATCAAAACTTCTACACAGGAATAAAAAGAAGCACATATGGATCAACAGCTACAACTATCTATATGTTCAACTTTTTTTGTTCAAGACATGTTCCACTCTGTGGTACACAAAACAGCATAAAAATACAATTGGGTACCGGGGAGAGATCATTTACAGATCACAAACCATGGTTACGGTGGTAGTGGGGACTCCTGGGTGAATTTGTCAAAGTTATTTGCGCCCATACATTCTCTCTATGTGGTGGAGATAGTGGTTCTTCAGCTCTTTCCTCTTCAGCTTGAAGGCGTCTGTGACGAGGCCCGTCTCGGGGGTCCACGGCTCTGGGCTCAGATGCACCTTCACCGGGATCTCGAATCGCTGGAGTTTAACTATATGAACGAAAAGTGACGAGAAACAGAACGGTGATGCTCACCCATATTTACCCCAGTCGAACACATCGAATAACTGCTCAAATATCGTTGCGTAACACACAGAGAGAACATGTAGATGACGACAGAAGTAAAAAGTGATTAGCACAGCCACATCACAATATCACGAAAAGCCAGGTCGACTCTTACTGTTAGCAGCAACCTCCTTGATCGCCTTCAGAACCTCCCCCTCCATGTTGGGATGAGTGCAGATCTCCTCCCATGTTCCCACAATGCCTCTCCGCTTCGCCAGATCTGTCAAGCTTTTCTGGTTGGGAACCACAAAGCTGATCACGTAGTTCTGGTCACTGCAAGGACGAACGTCATTAGGAACAAGGTTGAGAGAAAGCACGAGAAAGGGCTCGAGTTACAATATTAAACATCGTGTATAAATTGGGGCGTGATGGAAGTTCTGATACAGCGATACATTTTGTCCAAACGAATGACATGACACATACAAAGATGAAGGTATACGTATGAAAATATATAAGGAAACTTTCTCCAACTGTCTTCCTCTGCACGGATTCACAATATAAACAAATTATTAAATGATTAAAACATTAAAGTACAAATAGATTTTTTTTTTTTTTGCTTTTACATCTGCCACCTGTATTCAGTTCAACGCAACATCCATTGTTTTAATGGGGCATGTAAGCAAAGTGAAAATAAAACTTATGTGTAACTTCCTCCATATTTCAAAGCTCTAACGCAGGGTGCATGATCTCCAACTGCTGCAATGGATTTGCATATCAGAATGAATTATTTGTGACGGTGAACAAGCCCCGCCCGGGCGTCTCCTTTGACGCGTCATTAATCTAATCAGAGTTGACAGGAGGCGACTTCTCAACTGCCAAAATGTGACGGTGCAGGTTCTTCAGGTGAAACACTCGTTCCCTAGAAAACTGCCAAAGCACTACTGCTGGAGTGCACGTGTAACACGATTCACTTGTTGGTCCTTTCTCTCTCTCCTGGCTGCACTAGTACACCACAGAGTGCAGTGTGGAATTTGTTTCATCAAATTTGGAGCTGTTGAGTGGATCTGTGCCTTTATACTCAGGTTATTAATAATCTGTCAGTGTTCAGCACAAACAACCTTCTCATTTGGTTTCTTCTCGGGTTGAACGTGTATTGTTTTCAGTACCGGCTGATCCTTCAGGAGGTACCCACTAAAAACGAGGCACCGGGACAAACAAGAAACTGTTCAGACTGCCCAAGTAGGCAAGGCAGAGGCACAAAGATTCAGCAAAGTCCCCCCTGTTTAGCTTTTAAAGCAATTCTGATTTCTGGGTAATTTTTGAACGCCAATGCTTCACTATAGGCACCCCAGCCACTGTGTGTGTGTGTGTGGGGGGGGGTTAGCTGTAATTAATCCATAAGAAATAGTTTTGTTGGAACTGAATAAAAGTGTCTTCTATTCTCACAAACTCAGAATATTCTAGAAGGTTTGTTCTTTCTAGAGTGCTTTTTAAGTATGTTTGATATTGCACCAAAAATATCTTTCAAGAAATACTTAACTATGTCAAAGAGAAAAGGAGGGATTTCAAATAAATCCTAACCTGTAGGTTTCTCTAGTCTAGACATTGATTTTATTTGCATTCAACAGTTGCCCATACCATCCTGGCATCTGGACCCCAGCACGGAATGGTTTTTATATAAACACGTTTCCTGTCACTTTTTCTAAATACATGAAGGCGACTTGCTCACCTGTTGGCATAAGCACAGATGTTGTCGATGAGAGAGCAGTTTTTCAGAGCAGACTCGACCTTACCGAGCGACACGTAATCCCCGGCCTGCAGTTTGACCAAGTCTTTCTTACGGTCTAGGTGAAAGATAAAAACAGTGCTCCGTTATGTACAGACAGTTTGCCCGTGGCAAGTTACAACCATGGTGACTGCAGATCAGTGCAATGAGGTATGAATGGTGTGCCAACAAATATACATACCAACAATTTGTAGACAGCCATCCGGGTAAATCTCTCCCACATCTCCGGTGCAGAACCATCGCTGACCTTTTTCATCCACAAAAAAGTCGTGGTTGTTGCTTTCGTTCCTGTAGTAACCCATGGTTACATTGGGACCGCCGATTAGGATCTCCCCTCTTGGGTTTGGTTTGTCGTTGCAGGTGTAGCCACCTGAGAAAAGTGACAAATTAAGTGGTAGAATTACAAACAATTACCCTGTAGTAATAATAATAAAATTAAAAAATAGAGCACGTATCTAAGCATGTTTTTCAGCCATACCTTCAGCCCAGTCCCTGAGTCTGATCTCACAGCACAGAAGAGGAGCTCCAACACGGCCAGTGCTGATGTCCGCAACTGTATAATAAAGACACTCAATGATATACTCAATAATATCTCAATGACTCGTCTTCACCTTTCCTTCCTGCTCTACACTTTAAATGTCGTCTTACCCTCTGTGATGGTGCCTGCTCCGCAGGTTTCCGTGAGGCCGTAGCCCTGGCCCACTGGACAACAAAAACACACGTTCATAAATCTCTGAGTGGCTGCGGACAGGGGGGCCCCTCCAGACAACATCATCCTCACCCGTCCTCCCAGCAGCTTCTTCACTTTCCGGAACAACAGGCTGCAGAGAAAGAGCGCCGTGTGTTTGATTTTGAGTCCAACAACACATCACACTTCTAAAAAAATCTTTTTAAAAAGGCACTGGAGGAGTGATTTCTTACGCATTGCAGAGTGGTGCGTCATAGCCCCTCCTGATCTGCTCCAGTTTATATTTGTAGCCTAGTGTAAACAGCTTCTTCTGAATGAAACTCATTTCCTGCACTTTGCTCATCACGTTCTTGTTGATGCGGTCCATAATTTCCTTGTAAGGAGAAAACGTATAGGATTCGTTTATACATTTCACGATGAGTAGGTTAGAAAGAGAATGTGTGCGTAGAACAAACAGAGAGAGGAGGAAAACCAGAGAGAGAAATAAAGAAGTAGCGAGTGATGGAGAGGAAAGAATATAAAGCAGGATTCTTACTGGCACAGCTGCCATCAGGGTGGGTCTGAGCACAGAGCAGTCTCCTTTACTTCCCTTCTTTATCTTAGTGGACTAAAGGGAACAGAAACAAAACGATTACATTAGACTGCAACAACGATTAAGCTAATGGCAATAACGTCGACATGTATTAGTAATCACACCCAGGTGTGTTATAAAGAAATATAGCATACATGTTGACAGACAACATAACCTGGTGCTGGTTATTACCTGGTCTGACAGCGTCTGGGGGGACGAGTAGCCGATCCGACAGCCGTACGTGACGCAGGAGATTTCAGCGGTCATTTCCAGAACGTGAGCCAGGGGCAGGTATGCTATGTACGTATCGTTAGGCCTGCCACACCACAGGGAGAGAATGGAAACGTGAAGGGACAGAAGTTACTATGTGTTCTTTGTCCCTCTTTCTACTTGTGGTGGTTCTTTGGTTCACAGTTTGCAATACAGACAATCTTAAAATGTACCATCCACCTCCTTATACCCTCCCCGGTTGTTTTGCTTCTAGAAGTCGGCCCCAGCACCAATTTGTGTGGAAGGTTCTACAGTGATCTACTTTAGATTAACTACTCTAGAACACAGGATTCGTGCTGTTCCTGGAGAGGTGTGAAGTTGGGGTGAGTTCAGCCCTGCTGTGCACATCACATCACAACCAATCACAAACCAATACTGAAACTCACCCGAGTCCAGGGATGCGTTCGCACTGGCCCGTCATTCCTGCAATTATGTTACTGTGGACAATCATGACTCCTTTGGGTCTGCCTGTAGAGCCACTGGTGTACATCACCACAGCCAGATCAGAGGGCTGGGGCTTCACAATATCCCTCCCTGCTGCAAGGCAAACAAACAGTTATTGTGTCACGTTTGTCTTTCTCCCGAATTTGACAAAGAAGCCCAACCCAAGGAGAGTCAACAGAAACACACACCATTCTCAGGCAGCGCACCCAGGTCTCGTACGGCCTGCATGCTGTGGATGGACAGTCCTGCTGGGTAGCCTTCTGTGCTCACTTTCTTCTGGTCCACATAAATGATATGCTTCAGTTTTGGGATTTGTGGAAGCACGTGCTGGACAGAGAGAGAGAGACGACAAAACTGCCATTACAACAGGATGTGTAGTCATGTGATTTCCTTTGATAAATAAGGATTTCTAGCTCCATATTCACTGACTTTATCTTAACAAAAAAAAAAAGAAATATCACCCGCAAAGATGTTAAGTTAGGCATCTAAAAAGTCACGTTGGAGATGTTAGCATATTCAAATAAATGATTTTACTACATTTTACATTCTTAGGTTAATTTCCTTTTGGTCTCATCTTAATGATAGATTCAGGGGAAATGCAAAGATGGCTATCCTAATTTAACAAGACTAACATGCAGAAAACAAACCGCCATAAGGAAGTTTGTCTTTCTACACCAGCGTATGTAAAATGCAACTAGACTGAACACCATTTATTTAGTTATAGACTGTAATGTGTTTCCTACTTAAATATATCTCAACAGATACTGTGTTCCTTCATCCATCCATGTGGCGGCAGACAGTACACTATATTTTCCTATAGAAGTTGGTTCCACACATAGCAGCTATTATGTTAATGTGATGGCCCATTTAGTCCCAAATGATCGTCTTCCGGTGATTATTAGTGCTACTTTCATAGATAGACAAAACGTTTCATGGCCATAGCTTCACTGTTGCTATTATAAATTATGTGCTGTAAAAAATGTACTCACTTTCAGTTTAGTCTCCAGCAGTTCCCGACTGGTAACTAGATGTGTAACTCCAGTTTCATTCAATCCAAATGCAATTGCTTCCTCTCCCAGTGTGGCATAGAATGTCACCACTGTTATGATGACAAAACACACACACAAAAAAAACACAGTAGTTAATACATTATTTACAACACAACAGCTTGTATACTGTACATACTGCAATATACTTACATGGGAAATTGTGCCTGAAGCATGCCTGGGCAGTGATCATCCACTCTGCTCTGGTTTCACAGAAGATTGCAATATTGCTTTTGGGCTGCTGCCCCAGAGCTGCCAACCCGCTGCCAAACTGACTGGCTATAGAGTCCAGGTCATTGTAGGAGAGCCATCTATACTCCCCCAGGATCAGCTAGCAGGAGAAAGAGTCAGTTGCAACGTCAGACATGTGTCCACACGGGCATCCTTCTCCAAAATATTTTATATGTATATATAAAAACACACAGTGTCAGGGGAATCCTTACCTTTTTAAATACTTTACCGCTGGGTTGAATTTCGTTCTCTTCGTTCAGTATATCTCGCGTGCCGAGACAATGTGCTTGTCCAAAGCGCTGCACGGCATGCTCGAACAGCTTATCCAGTGTGTCAATGCCTGGGAAGTCCTCCCTGGCTAGGGAATCGAAGTGGTCCACAGAGCGGTACGGTCCCTCTGCACAGCCTAAAGTGGACCGGGCCTTTATCCGCATGGACCGAGCTTTCTTTTGCCCGGCACCAGTGATGTAGTACCAGGGCAGGAAGGACAGGACGGAGTACAGCCATACCAGGAAGTGGACTGGAAAGAGGAGGATAGACTGGAGCTCCATGCTGTTCTCTGGTTGAGTTAAGTGTGGTAGGGAACTGTACTGGAGCGGCGGTCCCAAAGATGTTTCAGGCGTGCAAAGGGAATTGTGTCAGATGGAAAGTGTCAAAGAGAAAACCCTCCCACAGTAGACAGTTTTTAACAACTCCCACAACTGTAGTAGGAGAATATTTGGTCCACTGTCTGCCAAATGTTACGCCTGAAGATGAAAAAAAAAAGAAAATACCATCAGAAAAAGTTTATTTGTAATGCACATGGGAAACAATTTAGCAACCATTTTCAAGTCAAGTCAAAGCAAAAAAAAAAAAAAAGAAGTCAGGATTGATTTTTACCCCAAATATGACTCACATACCAACTGCTGTCTGGAACAGGATGTCGGCGGGTTCACCAAGTATGTCTGGTGGTGCGCACGCACGCACACACACACACAGAACTCTCACAAAACAACCGTTTGTGAATCAAAGAATTGGGCTATTTACTAAAGGTTATCTACCATCCCTCGACAGCATCCTCTTACACCCAGGAGGGCCTTGCCATGCTGGCTAAGAACTACACCCAGAGACTCACCTCCTTCCTGCTCTGTGCGTCTGTCACCTTTCAATGCTCAATTATATGAGAGACCTTCTAGGACAACAGTGTAAGTTACCACCCCTGTCTGTCCTTCAATAATAAAGGGAAGGCTATCTGAGGTCATGGAGTGCCTAAACATGGCCCCACCAAGCAAACCGTCCACTGCCCAATGACCACAGCCCTGTGAGTTATGCTGAAGAGGATCGGGCTGCGGACAACCAATGGCAATACACTTGAAGCTCACCCCACACGGTGGACAGTGAAAGGCCACTCTAGGGCAAGCTTAGCTCGCTAATAACCTCACAGTGCAGGGTAGATGGAAGGAGTTAAACCTGACCAGGCTTCTTGTCGAAAAACCGAGACAAGGAACGCAACTGCAGACTGCGTAAGACAGTTGTCTTAGCTTCCTTAACTTTCATGTCACAAAACAGATATAGACAGATTATATGTTCCACAACATTAGATAAAAAAAAGTAACTTCTACATATTGGTACTAACTATGTATGTACTCAGCTACATGATCTAGTTTATGATAAATAAAAAGTCAGTGATGTACTGTTACCAACCCTTCCTGTCCTGAATGTCTCACTTTACACACGGTGTGATTCACATTTCAGTGAATCATAGCACTAATCTACGTCACACACGTGTGTATATCTTCTGGCCACTCTCCAGGTGATAAATAAAGGTTGTGATGCAACGTTAGTACGTGGAGTTTTTTTTTTAGCTTGGGCCTTTACAGTAAACCACACAACGTTCCTGCGTAACAACATAAACACACAGACAGGCTAATACAGCAGTCGGGAAAACCTTGTTCCGCGACCTCGGATTTATTATGGACTATGGGGCTTGAATTAACAACAGAAAAATTCAAATGATTTCATTTGCAAAAGCATCGGTATGCCTGGGGAAATTCAAATAGTGTGCCACGTCCGTTAATGAAGACGGCACGGTGTAACAAAGCCATGTCGATGTGTCAGACATGATAACGGAGGTTACATTGGGCCGAATAGCCAAAAGTTCCTGTCATACACGCACACGAATGACGTATTTCCATGGCAACATAACGCAGCTATGTGGACGGATGTTGCAAATGTAACCTCATCGCGATTATATATCAGGAAATGCCCTAATTCAGCGTGGACACAGTCATTTATACTTACTTCATGGTCAAAAACGTCTTAAAAACGTTTTTTTAAAAGCTAAATTTAAATGAACCCCCCCTCCCAACAAATAATAATTTATCAGAATTGGCTATCTTAAAAATAAGATGACTTGTGAGGCAAATTGAACCGCGCAGCTAATACATAAGTTACGTTATATAGCGGTTGTCTGACAATGGGTGAGGAGCGGGACGGCAGACATGATGACAAAAGCCGCTACACGTTGCCGAGACAGCTCGCATCGTTGAGCAACCGTCGGCAAGTTGATAAACGTAAGCTAATGCGTATGAAGCTAAAACCAATTCAACACTGCCTACACAAATGAACTCTAACATAAATCTACAAACGGATAAAGTCGTTAATGAGATTACGGTGGCAAGCTAGAGTGATACCCTGCTTATCTGGCAAGGCTTGAGGCATTCTTACCTTGGGTGGCGAAAAACCCGGTCAATGGTGTGTGTAGGGCTCTATCCTGAAATGACCGAAAGTTACCTTTTCTCAGGCTATAGTAACCCGGAAGTCCTACGTCATCTGATTCCATATTTCTGGACCAATGGGAACCCATTCGCCCCAGCTCGGCGCTTTATGGGCGCTTTTTCCTCGTGCGTCGTGTGACAGTTTAGATGACGACAGGCTCGTTCGAGACGAGACACGTCTGCGCAGAATCGATCACCGGCGATCGCAACACAATGCATGCCGGTTAGATTTGTGTCCGACTTGGTCCATAGATGCATATTAAGTCTCTTAATTGCAACCACGTTTCCCACACTTCTCTTTTCTTTGCTTCTTAGTCCCTCCCACCAGGGATGCATGCAGGAACAACGAAACCACGCGAGGACAGGAGGAACGAGGAAATCTACTTTTTAAGGATGGCCGATATTTTGAGATGAACTGTATGGAGTGAATATAGTCTCAATATTATTTCTAAATGTGTATCACATGATTTGTAACTGAAAAACAAGATTCAATTCAGTTTTCAAAATCTTTAAAGAATACATAACTACAAATTCTTCATTGTTGTCATTTTAGATTTGGTGCTCAGACCTTGCATTTGTTCTGAGGATCAAAAAAAGGGCATAAAAACACTTTACAGACCTTCAAATTAATTCTCCAAGCAAAAGTAAATTAAAATAACAAAACTATGTCTGCCGAACATGTCACAAAAAATGTCTGTCTATTCAACTTTGAACTGTACTTCATTTCGACAGTCAAACTACTCTGCATCCTCATGACAAGTGAAATAAACTAGCATAATTCAAGAAGAAGAACAGCTACCAAGGCTCAGTATGGGACAGAAAGAAACTTGAATAATGAATGAATAATATAAAAAAGTTGTGTTTTTTTTTTTACTGAATGAGAGTAAAGGAACTAGATCACTAAAACGAACAGGTTATGCCATCACTAGCTGCCAGTTAAAGTTGTGGGTTTGGTGGAAGGGGCTTGGTGGAGTGACTCGAGGTGTGTGTATTTGTTCCTTGACTTAAATGTGTGTATTTTGTGTAAACATACTGATAAGTGAAGGAAGAAAAACACAATTATTACATCTCTTAAGGCATCACTGTACTTCTTCTACTTTTAAAAAACAAGACGCTTAGAAATTTGCTGCAGGAGAAAAATTACTGTTGTTCAAATTGTAGACCTATTGCATATTTTATATTTATACATTTAGGTAGTACATTAAGTGCTTGCAAATAGCCTACATTAAAGATCCCATCCAGACATGTTTCATTTGAAAATTCTCTGCTTTGAAAAAGTAATTTGTCTCATGTTTTTTTCAAAAGTTGTTTTTATAAAAAAGAGAAATTAAAGTTAGAAATCCTTGAAAGAACATGCACTACTCCTTAATAAAAAAAAAAAAGGTTTTCTAAATATTTTTCGTTACAAATGTTAATCAGTGGGTAAAAATTCTGCTTCACTGAAAAGTCCATTCTCAATGTATGTGCACTGGAGGCTTCATGTATGCACATCACACGTTTCAAACTTGTTTTCACAAAATGAATTTTCCTGCATTCGGTTTCCTGTGAAGAAGTTACTCCACTTGAGGGCGACATCGACAGGGATACGTTTGGGCCACTGTTTTTATGAATATGTTATCGATGTCGCCCTCAAGTGGAGTAACTTCTTCATAAAAACTCAGGGCCTGAATCTGTAAATTGAAATCACACAGTTTCAAAATGTCATATTTCATTTAAAATGAATTGTCCTGGTTAAACACATTTGTGTAGCAATATTCTTTCTTCCTTTCTATTGTTTATATTTTCCAGTAGAAACATTGTGTTTTTGTGGAATTAACAAGCTATGTTACAATTTTGTTTTCCTCGTTTTGTTTTCAATGTGTGGAAACTAATATTTCCGAACCAAATACAAAAACTCTGCAGGCAGTAGGCTATCTGCACAGCTTTGGACCGTGTATTCCTTAATTCTCTATCTATTTGTTCATTTATTTGTTTCCCTCCCCTCAAATATCTTTATCAACAAAACTAAAATACAACAATGAGACGTCACCCAAGAGACGGGATTAGAGAATAACATCAGAATAGGTTTCAAAATAATAAAATAAATACAACCAAAGTACTGCAGAACATGACAAAAACAACAATAATAAATAATACATTGATAAACATGTAATACTTTTATATGTAAATAAAATAGAATATGATGCAATGATGCATCACCTCATTATAGAAAAAATAAGAGCATAATACAGAGATCTGCAGCAGCTGCACACTCTGCTCCACACACTGACACGCCTGTAGGGGGCAGTGCTGTCGATGGAGTAACACGGCCGAGGTGGAGATGCACGTGTTTTGTGAACCAGAGATGCCCTGAATGGAGAGCAATTTTCCTAAACTCGTGTAATTTCCATGGTTATATCTTTAACCCCTTTCAAACAAATAACATTTTTTCAGTATTACCACAAAGGCACCTTAAAGGGCTAAAGAGGAGCTGACTGTCGGATTTTTGCTTGGCGAGTGAGAATGGCACGGACTGGTGATGCATGTTAACTTTTTATCAGGTACTGCAGATCTGTTCTCCAGCAGGGAATTTAACCTTGCAAAAGCTCAGAGTAGAAGAGGATGACTGAGATTTGAATCCTATTTTAATTTGTGTTAAATTACTCTTTATATTATTCTTATCTCTATCTTATTTCTATCTGTTCTCATTTTAGAGGTTTGCACTGTTTCTTTACACTGCAAAACTATTAACTGAGCGTCACAGAGTTTTATCTTAATCTTAAATTTAAGACAATTTCCTCTGGTGTAAAATAACAGCTACACGTTAAATCGGGTTTTGAAAATGTATGCCTGTGTGTTATAATCAATCAACAGATTTGTTCTCTCTTCCTCCACAGTTGTCACCGCCCCCGCGGACTGTCTTTTACGAGAAAACATTCGCACTACATAGCCTTTGCCCCACGTGTCTCATAGCTGTTGCAGAAAAACATCACGAGTGACTGTTGCAGCTGTGGGTGCTACAAATACAGCACATGGTAGCGTTTGGTAACGTTAGCTCCTTATAGCGACGGACACCAGCGGGCCCTAAACTCTGTGCTTGTTTGAGTTCTCAGTTTATAAGTTGCATACCTTTTTTACATTGGAAACGTTTTGTTGTAAAACACCTACAACTTTTTTTTTTAAAGGTATTTGTGGAAGGCTGTGAGCGAGCGTTATATAGCGAGTTTGAGGACTTTTAAAAACACTTTTCTCACTCCGCCTGCCCGCAGCAGCTACACAGACGCTAGCATGTCGACTGGCACAAATGAAGTTAAAAGCTGCCCCATCCCCACCAGGGTGCTCACCCTGAAGGACTGGTCCCAGCTACCCGACTGTTACAGCCAGACACCCGGGGGAACCCTCTTCTCTACCACGCCTGGAGGTAAGAACTGTGGGGCCAGGGTGCTATGCTTCTTACTTAAGATAATAATGACTCTACTTTAGTTTTCTGTTAACACCACAGAAGTTGCTAGGTGTTAGCTGGCTTTAGTAGCTGTAACTCAACAGTTTGTGCATACGTGCAAATACTCACGGTTCAGCGAGGAACTCTCGCGAGAAGCTGCAAACAATACACACGGACAAAACAGCTGATAAAAGTAAATTATTTAGTTCGCCCCAACACCATAAAATAACCACAATTAAGTAAAAGCAATTGTCAACTAAAAAGCAGGAAAAAGTTGGATAAATGCCTTGTTGCTCACATTCAGCACCGTGGCAGCTGGCTGCAGCCCTCGTGTTAACAAACTTGCTGTCTTTGTTGAAGTGAACCAAACAATAATATCAGGAAGTACTTTTACTCCATAAGTAGTGTGGAGTCTGCACAGTACTTTAACTCTTCTTTTTCACATCACTCATTTTCAAATGACATTCAATACGGCATAAGTACATAACACAGGCTTGTATATCTTTTGGTTGCTGATAGCAGAACAAGAGTAGTAATAATAGTAACTTTGACTTGCTTACAGTGTACTTATGAACATTAGCATACACGTGACAAATAACAACTTTTCAAACAAGTTTTAGTTGCTTGTTGTCTCATCAAAAACATTAACGTCAAAACACAACAAGAGCTAACCCGTGACTTGTGATTCTAAGAAGGGTGTATGTGTCCAGCTGCCAGAACGGCAGAGTTATTGGCTTCTGCAGTGGTGGAGGAGTTGGAGGCCGTCCTATCCCCGCTTCTCTATGCTTTGCGTTTAGCGAATGGTAGAGAACATTCTGTACAAGTTAAGAGGGGGGTGGGAAAGGAAATGTCTAATGCATGGGCAGTATGAGCAAAATATTGGACATTGACTGCACTGGTAAACACCCCATAGGAAGTTGCAACACAACAGTTTGACTTGTATTCCACTTTATGTGCAAAACATTTCACTTGAGTGGGGTCATGTCATGTGTTGCTGGGCGGACCCCTTTTGTTTTTACATCACTGCTACGCGCTCTAAAGCTGCCTTGCAATGCATTGCTTGCACTATAGCTTGCATTCCAGGCCCCTTTGCTCGCCCCAATTCGTTCTCTTCCCCCCTCTGCTTTGCTTCCCTTTGTCCGGGACGAACTGCTCACCACTCAGTTATTACATAACATGTTTTTTTCCCTTGTGGAGAGGTTGAGCAGATACTGTACTGCTTCATACCCCCAATAAAGATACAACAGACCACTCCCTGACCCAGTCATGTCCTGGTCAAACGTATCACAACCCATCATTTATTACACTGTTTTCACTTGGAGTTGGCCTAATTCCAATCTGGGACACATTTTTTAGACGTGGCAAGCGGCAGCGTTTGTGCAGAACTGTGAACTTAAATTGCATCACTTCTTTTGAAAGAACTTGAGAAACGCCATCCTTGGATACATATCTAAGCACGTTGCATCTGCCCTTGGTGTTAATGCTTTTACCCAAAGAACTAGACATGTGGCTTTAGTGTAAACTTAAGGCCTCTTGCTTCAGAGAGACAATGTTTTGTGCTCTGATTTCTTAGAACTCATTGCTGTGGCAGCCTTCATCCCTCCCCTCTGCACGCACACAGAAGCCTCCTTTTCCCACTCAAATCCCCCTCAAGTAGAGGTTAATGCTACTTAACTCCCCAGATGAGCACCTTGCAGAGGTGCAGAGGTGCTCTAGTAATAACTAGGCTATGATTTAATCCTGTAATATTCCAGCGTTTGGTCTGTTTTGTCTTCAGAACATTTACTTAACTTCCTTTCGCAAAGGGAGTTCGTTTGCTGCAGGTCAAACAACACATTTTCTTTTTTTCCCCCCTGTGTTCTCTCAATAATAGGCACACGCATCATCTATGACAGGAAGTTTCTGTTGGATTGTCGGAACTCGCCTCTCGCCCGGACCCCCCCGTGCTGTCTGCCCCAGATCCCAGGGGTAACTGTACCTGCTACACACCCCATGGGGAAACTGCAGGACCTCAAAGAGGAAGCCGAGGAGGAAGAGAAGGACATTGCAGGTAAACACACCATTATTTACAGATTACAGCGTGGTGTAATGCTACAGGTTAAACACACATTTAAAGGTTCATGTGTAAACGCATACAGATGCCTGTATCATAACATTAAATGGGTATTACTTTGCTGAGCAACCATGTCCATACATCTCCCCTCTCTTACTCTTTGTTGTTTTATCAAATCAAAACATCCCCAGCAGTGCACAATTTTGTAGCCTTATCAAATACAAGAACTACACGTACCAATTTCCTTCTGCATAGAATGCTTTTCCAGCTTAATGTGGGCTTCTCGTAAACTTGCAACCCTTCTTGTTTCTGCATCGAGCCTTCATTTTACATATGCAGTGGGTATTTGCCATGTGCTAATACAGCAGATAGGTGCAGCATGTGTTCCTGCAGTGCCATGTCTACATTTCTTTTGCACAACACCAGTTGTGCTGTGTTGAGGACAGGGACAGAAGTGCTCCGATGTTATCGCCATGTGTTAGCTTTAGTCTTTCAGGGGCTTTGAAACTAGGCAAGTGGCTTATTTACTTAACAATCACTATATATTTCACACTGTAATAACATCACTATCTTTCAGGCCAATGGTGTATGGTGTTAATTTGTTGCTGGGGGATTAACAAAGATTAAGAAACTGTTATTTTGCAAATAAATGGTTTTGCTGAATGTTCTGTGTTTCTGTTAGCCCTCTCATGAGGATACAAAGACTTGTTGGAGAGAAAAGACCTAATTTTGGTAATGCTTCTCTTGTGGGGCTTTTTGTGGCAGTGTAACCAAAGGTTTGGGGTCATGGGCAATATCCAATGATCAATCTGTCCCTCTCCGTTCCTCCTGTCAAAGTAAAGACAATGGGGATTAGGGTTGACCCCCTTTTTCCTCTCTCTGCCATGTCTGGCTTAGTAAACGCACATGACAATGTCATGGGGTTTGGAATTGCGAGCGACACCCTTTTAAAAAATGTTCTCCTTTTCTTTTTTTAGTAGTGTTTTTTGTTTTGTTCTTGACAGTTAAGGATGTATTGATAAGGTCAGCACTTTGCAATCTTCTCTGCAGTTCCATTAAGGTGTGGTTGTGCTTGGGGTACAAACGCAAATGTAAACTGCCAGCCGATTGTAAAACTCCTCCCCTCTTTATTCTTAACTGTTTGTTCTGTCCCTTCTGTCAACAGACGACAACCAGTTTGAGATGGACATCTGAGCTCCAGTATTACCTCCTGTGGAGAGTTATTAGTTAAGACACCCAAGAGGTCATTGATGACTGTATTGCATTACATGTAAAGCTTTTTTTCCACTTTTTTTTTTAAATATAAGCTTGGAAAATACAGAAAACTCTAGGGTGTTTTTGACCCTAAAAAAAGTGTTAAGTAAAAAAATTGTGTTAAATGGGTTGGTTGATTGGTTGCTCACTCACCTCAGAGCTGCAGCAGGATTGAAAAAATCAATTTTGATTTCACTTTTTTTATCTTTTGTAAATAAGAAAATTGTACTATGTAGCCTATTTTTTAAGTTGGGGAATATGAGATGATTACATTACAATATGTAGAGTTTTTCACTGCAGGCATCAGTTTTGTTTTGTTGTATTCCCCCCCCTCCCCCCAGAAAAGGATGGCTAACTTTCTTTGCGATAGGCAAAGAAGTGTCTTCTAATATTGGGGGGCCTGGGCCTACTGAAAAATCAGCTCCTTCTCTTGTTTTGTGTGGAGGGAGAAATGAAATGTGAATAATTTCAAATAAAGACGGTTTGAACTGTCAGCAATCACGTGTGATTTTATTTCTTTCATTAAATGTGCATTCTATTTTGTGTAAGGTTATCTGTGGTGTAAAGTGTAATAAACTCATAAGATTATGTAATATGTATGTTGCATGCTGACAAAGAGTTCAACCATGCACCTTTTTAATGTTTGGTCTAAATGCCACACACTAATAACACATTTGGAGTGAAAAAGGTCTGAATTATCTTAGTCAAGTATCATTTGATGTACTACTAAAACACGCGTTTAATAAAAGAAATAGCAAATGCTAAAAAAAATGTCAGATATTTCTGAGCAAGAGTGAATTTGAGGTGCACAAGTAGTACATGTTCTGTAAAGGCTGATGGTAACCCAGACCTACAGTGTACTGCACTGTGTCTTCAGCCTCTCGCAGAGTCAGCAGGGTCAGGGTTAGGTATGCCGCCTTGTTTTAGACACTGATCTGTAGATTAGGGCGGCTCGCTGTAGGAGTAGGCCTGGTCTTAAGGAATGAGGACAGCTGCAGTCTAAAGGAAAGGCCGGACACATTGAAACCACTCTGCTGTGTCGGGGTGGTGGTGTGACACCTGCTGGCATTTGACCAGGCAAATGTGTAATTGTAGATTAACTGAGTATCTATATGGCTGAATACTTGTTTAAGCATTGATGATTCCACAATTTGGATTTTAAAGCTGTTGCCGATGTCATTTGTGGTGCAGTATTCAAGGGAAAACCGGTCAAACTGGTCACGGGTTCGACCCCAGACTCCCCCGATCACCTCCTCACTTGTAAGTCGCTTTGGATAAAAGCGTCTGCTAAATGCCTAAAATGTAATGTAAGAGAAAAACGAGTTTTGTTTTTCTCCCATGATGGCTACACAGGCTCAGTATTGGACAGAAATGACTAGTTGAACACTGGCAAGATTTAAAGAACTAAGTCACTAAAATGAACCTGTTATGCCATCTCTAATGAGTAATATGCATATGTAAGTTAGTGGATCAGCGTGCTCAGCTGTTCCCGTCCCACGGCCTTGCAGATGTGACTGACATAGCATTGTATTAATGCCAACAACAGACTTTAGGCTCTGATTCATTGAATCCTTTTTTATAATTAGACTCCTGGTCCATCCATTCTTCTAAGAGCATGCAAAGTAAACCTGCTGTGCGCCCTATGAAAAATACTGGACCCAGGTAGGACCCACAGCAGAGCAGAATGCTTATATAACATTCCCCCCACACACATACACCGTTGCACAAACTTTTGGTGACAGACAGTGAGGTGCGTGTAAGCAAAATTCACACAGCGCACATTTACTGATACACTGAATCTTATGTGGTCATCCCATGTCCTGTTCTGGGATGGCCTACTAATTTACAAACACAGTTTTGAGGTCCAGTAAAAGGGGCGAGGGCAGCTGTGCCATAGGTGTATAAAGAGCTCACCATATATCACAGACATTAGAATGAACTACTCAACACAGTCTACAGTACATTACCTTCATCATGCGGTCTGACCCATCAACCTGCGGCGGACCAATTATAACCAACAGTATACTGGCCACGTAAATGTGATCTCACTGCAAGCTTCTAATCACACCTGCGCATCATTTTCAACTGACAGTAATTACATTGAATCCAAATAAGTAAATGTGTAAGTGCTACTCAAGGTTCTGCTTGCTCCTGATATAAAATACTTAATCTTGGCTTGTGGAGAACTGGGGATTGCCATACATCTATGACATGTTGTGTTGGAAAATAACAACCTGTATCCACTGTAAACAACTTTACTGCCTTCTCTCCGAGTGTCAGTGAACCCCGTTGCCCTTTTCCATCAACAAAATATTCCCCCTTTTCATCTCCTTACTCCTTCCCTTTCCCACCCACTCTCCCTGCACTTTCCTGGTAAAAGGGTTGGGAAGAGTTGGCTTGGTCAATGAGGCTCTATTTTTGTCAGCGGCTCCTGTTGGAGGCCGCCGTTACAAGCTTGGGCTGAATTGCCGAGGTGACGATGTAAACAGACACTCAAACACACAGCCTGCTTGGTCACATTCATCGTGGCAGGGAGGGGGCAGCGGCTGAAATGGGCCGCGTGTTTGCCTCGAGCATGAACCCAGATTCACCATCTTATATTTACATTACATTCACTCGAACATTTATATTGCAGACATTCGGTCGACTGTTTTACAGGGTGACTTTTGTTGAGCACACCAGTAAAATAATACTCAGTTCCTAGATTACGGTTGTACTTTGAAATAAAATCTGAGACACGCGCTGTTAATAGTTTATTGGATTACGCTAGATTCATATGCAAGAATTTCATCATTGGTTTAGCCTGTTACATCACCTGTAGGTCAGGTTTGCAAAAAGATACAAAGAGAGATAAGTTTGTTAAAGTGAGACTTAGTACTTCATGAAATACTAGTTAACTTTTGAATTGTCCTTTTACAGCTACACCTACACTGAAAGCAAACCGTGGTCTCGTTCACTAAAACAAATAAAATTTTTTGGACAATGCAGAATACACTGTGGCTCAATCTTAGGATAAAGCTTACGATTAATTTGCTGTTTATTGCAGAATCTCTGATATGCCTCACGGGACAGTCTCTGATCAGTCTTTTAATAGCTGCTGCCAGGCTATTGCATAATGTGTCACCAGTAATAGCACCTTTCCCCAACATATTTTCCTCGCATTACTTTCTGTGCAAGCCTTATGACATGTTGCTGCGCGGTCTGGCATCCACCTTTCGGAAAAGAGACAATTTCCTTTTAAGTTGCGGTGCCAATGGCAGCTGTCAACCTGGCATGCTACTATATCCATACTGTACTCGTGTAATGTCATGTCAGAAGGTGAAATGTTGTTTCACAAGCCTGTCTCCCAACTCTCCCTTGTATGTGTGTGTGGCACATACACCTATGCGTGGCTGGCTTTATTTAGTAAAAGTAGCAATACCACAGAGTAAAACATTATATAATTAACACGTAAGCAGCACTTTAATGTTGAAGTGGTGCTTTTTTACATGTGGTCCTATAACATATTCTATAAGACAGTTTGTATGTATATTATTAATCTGTAAAGTAACTAGTAAGTATATCGGTTAAGTAAAAGATCAGGACATTTCCTCCACCACTGGCTTTCACATGCACTCACAATGAAGTATAGTCTGTATGTGCATGTGTTTGCAAGTATGTGCATGTGGGCTTCACTCTGTCTGTGTGCTCTGTTGTCACTGCTCACCTAATAAGAGCACAGACACGATGAGTTAAAGCCCGACATGTGCAGAGTGGCCCTGGAGCCATAGTTTTATCTTATCATAACAAGGACTGAGCAGACTCACTCAGATATAGGCTGCTCTTCCGTAAACACAACATCTTACAATTACACAGACACAGTATTGGGACCTTGCGGCCCCAATATTTGTCAAGCACTTAAATAGTTTAAAGGCATCCAGTCCTTTTGTTGTAAGCTTTCCTTTAAATTAAAGCTTAAGGTTACCCACCATACCTTTATACCATTGTCACTTGAATGAACCTTTTATGCTAAAAAGCAAATAAAAAACTGTTTGCTGTCAGTTTTCAAATAGGTTTGGTTAAAAAAAAATCAAGGAACCAGTTGAAATGTATATATGAATTTATATTGGAGGGCCTTTCTCTGAGTGTCACGTCATGCTGACAATTACATTTCTGTAAAACACATTAGCCTACACACAACAGTTTCACGTCTCACCGCCTGTTTAATGCAGTGCAAGAAACAAGCAACCACTTCCACTTAAGAAGAATGGTCTGACATCTGCTGGGAGAAAACCAGCAGTGCACCTCATCCAAACAGGTCTGCTGTTATTGGGTGAACGAAAACGGGATGGTATTTAGCCTACATAAACATGAGAGCTCCAAAGTATTTGCACACGATTAGCCCATATAATATATTGAATTAATATAACATCCGAGTGTTTTGATAACGCGTGAGATCTGCCAAGTTTCCATCATCTCATTCCATAAACAGGGGCCAAAGCAACGAGGTCACTGATGAATGATTAACATTTATTAGTCACTCGTCCGAGCTTTTCTCTATTCTCGTATTTATTCCGCAATTGACTTGGTGACGTAGTCCTACGGTATTTAATCTGTTACCTGGCCTGGTCATATGATCAGGAGTCATTGCCGCCCACCCCCACAACCCCCCATCTCCCCATCTCCCCATCTCCTCATCTCCTCCTCGTCACCGCTCTGATGATTGGACGCTGCGAGCAGCTGTCGCAGCAGCCAATCCCGTGCTTCTGTTGCCCACGAGCACTCCCCGCGCTGAACCCCTTCAAATGACGTCACGTCCAGCAAACGGCGATATGCGCTGGGCTCCTGGACACGAGAGCAGGTTCGCTCGCCCGTTGCGGTAACAACTCGCGGTAAACGCCGCAGGCAGGAGACGTCTCTAAAACAGACACGGCTGATATTTCACAACAGACGGCGATACGGTTTATCCAAAGGTAGGTGGTCCGTTACTGTTGGAAACGATGTGTTTATCAGCCTAGTCATCATGCATTTTGCACCGACTAGTGCTTTAGTGGGTTGTGGCCTGCAGGTGCGACGTCTGTTCGGCCTTGTTAGTAGCTTATGCTATTTCTTAAACCATATATCGATAACCTAACCTAATGTCGGAATGCCTTTTGTGAAAATATACTAACTATACAATTACCAATAGTAATTTCAATAGGCTTCTAATACTAATAAAGGCTAATATGGTAACATTAAGCTAATAAACTAGCTTAATTGTCGGACTCTAATTAACGTTATGAGGCCAAATGTCGCTTTGCTTTGTAGCAACAAAGATGTTGGTTTGTTGTATTGTATTAGTTTGTCGTGACTAAGCTCAGTCCATGTATTTGCTTGTGTGTGTAGACTATTTGTGTGAGATAGTTGTGGTTCTGATAATTCCTAATTAGGCCCAATGGGTGTCTTCATATAAACCCAGCCTCTTTCGTCTGTAGATTTTAGAGAAAGTAAACACAGGCTGTCGGCTACAGAGCCGCAGTGTATCATGGACAGCTCCGCTACTATAAGCACAGTCCCAATTATATGGAGCTCCTTTTGTGTAAGCTAGTCCAGCTAGTCGTGTTCTAAAGACTTGGCTTTTTAGGCCATGGTTTTTAGGAATACAATCAAGAATTTACTGCGCTAATGTGTCATTTGACTTTTTTTTTTTTTTAAGGTTGAGATCACATGGTTCATGCAAATGGTACAATGCACTTCTTGTTTATTTATCAAGTGCTCATACTGCATTTCAGACAAGCAACAGCTGATGCTAGCAGCACCAAAGTTTCATTTAGATGTATTTGATCGAAGCTTTTTGTCCCTTCCTCAGTCTACAGAGGTATTTGTAGACATTATTTTGATTTAGGTTAATAACTTCTACCAGTTAAGTGCCTTTTTATTTAAAATTGTTTAAAACTTACTATGCCTTATCACGCCTTTTTTGTCAATATATACACAATGATGTTGGGTTCAGAGGGATTAAATGGATTCAGGGACATCTCAAGTGCGTTTTCCACTTGTGTGTCTGTACGTGATAAACCCGCTGTGATACTGTCGTGGAAACATTGCACAAGCTCACTTGCTTATTCTTGCAGTCAAACACAGGGAAAAACACATGACACGCATGCAAATGAATATGCACTCCTTCAGCAAGCCTTTGTATGAATCAAGACCGGTAAATCCCCTCTCATCAAAACTTAATCTGATACCAAAGACTTGTTCACATTTATATGGGTACAATAAAGGAAGAGTGATCTACAAGGTGAACTTTGATGCTGTACACATCCCCATTGGTGTCAGATTACTGCTTATTTGTAAGGTCCCTTTTTGAAGGAAGCCCTTTCTTAGCCTTTAGCCAGTAATGTAACTCTATCTAGGTAAATATTAGCTGGAATACGGGTTCCACTGCCACCAAAGAAGTCTCCCTGTTAACAGGGAGAAAGAGAAATCTGTTAATTGTTATTTTACCACTCGTCACTGCCTTAAGGTACAACAAAAACAAATCACCAGGGATTGTTCTGTTCCTCCTGGAGCATGGTAACCATAGTTACAGAGGCCTTGCCATCTGTCAGTAGCTTAAAGAACACATTCAGGTAGTGAAAATGCCCAGCCATCTTTTGAAGAGCGCAGAGATGCTTAGTGCGTATGTAAACACAGGAAGTAGTATCATTAGTATCATCATTAATGCAATATGAACCACTGTATTCCTTCTGTTTCCACGTTGGTCTGTTTAATCTTTCACTGCAGTTGTCAGTTCTAATGCTTTAAACTTTGTGTTGACTTTTCCAACACAGATAAGTGTAGATAAAGTCATTGGTAACCGCTTTTGTGTCTGCCAATTTGAGAAATGCCCCTTGATACACTTCCGTTTATAGCCACAGCTACCGCGTTGTTTTCATTATGATTGGACGTGGATGGAGAAACTGAGCAGAAAGGGGTAGTAGTACTATTTGGATGTTTACAGTGTACATATACCAAATAACAGAGGAATCCTGGGACTTTTTCCTTTTTGTTATGGATGTTCTACATGAGCAAATTCAGTAAAGAAGCATGAGGGTTGTGATGGACCCGGATTTGCCTTATCAGAAGCCATTGATGGTAGGCACTTCTCACGAGGTCTAGAGTGGAACAAATGACCTTTTATACACTAAGCCGGTCACAGGCACTTATTGTCCTACAAATTGGGCCCGCAAATTAAAACCCTTCCTGGATAGTCCGCAGCATCAAAAGGAATGGTTTCTTTAATCACCCTTCCTTCCTGTGTTCGTCTCGCACGCCACACGGAAACGGTGAATGTGCGATGTTGATAATTTGACATCTCACCTTTTTCATGTTTGTGTGTTTTTGAGTGTGAAACTACAACCAGTACAGGCCTGCATTGTCACTATAATCTATGCCTCTGTCTCTTTCCCATGGCTTATTTGATTAGCCTCGCCTTGCACACCGTGATGCTGACTCCTTCATTTATAAAGTGTATGTGAATAGTAAGATAATGGCGCTTATCGCTGTTAGGGCCAGTGTGGGATGTTATCGACCATTGACTGTTAAGACACAGTGGGTCGAGGGATTAGGGAAGACGACTGTATGTTGTGTACTTTTCTGTTCTGGGGAACTGTTGCATCATTTTGTGTGTCGGTCTGAAAATGTTGTGCTCTTCTATCAGGACTCGGAGGTATTCATTGCCTAATGTGACTCTAGAGGCTGAGTTACATACAGACACGCATCCGCGTTTCATACAATACCACACATTGTTGTGATCCTGTTCAGAATTGAATTAAGTCCAGAACCCAAACATGCTTCATTTACTGTCATAAATGCCAAAGAGAGGCAGAAAACGCTCACATTTTAAAAAGCTGGAAGCAGCAAATGTTCAACATTGTTGCTTGAACAATGAAAAATAGACACACGGATTGGATTGCTGTCTAAGCTTCACAGTATAAGATCGTGTCATAGGGTTTTCAACAAATAAAGCCATCACTTTAGAAAATTATTATTTTTTTTTTGCTCAATATATAGTGTGTGTGTGTGTATCTTCCGCATGTCTTTACTGTAGTGTTTACACTTAGCAGACTTATTAAAGTGAGAAAAGTGCCATTTTTCAAACCGTCACTCCTATTTTCTAGGTGATTTTAGGTGATTGTTCAACCCAAAGATGAATTTTGAGCAGCCCCCTCCATACCCAGGCAGTGGCCCAACTGCTCCAGGATACCCAGCCCAGGGGCCACCTCCACAAGGCTACCCACCTCAGGGTTACCCTCCACAAGGATACCCAGTGAACATGGAGCAGCCTAATCCAGCTTACCCCAACTACCCTCCCGGGCCGATGGGCCCTGGAGGTCCTTATCCTGGCCCAGGACAGCCTCCTTATCAAGGGTACGCTGGACAACCACAGTTTGGCTGGCAGGGGGGACCCCCTCCTGGGCCTATGTATGGGGAAGCTCCCAAAAACACAGGTGAGTGGTACTGCACCACAGAGGAAGAGAGATTCATCCAAATATGTACAGTATTCATAATAATGTCAGAATAGACTGGTTGGAAGATGATAAAGTCAAAGGGTTTACGTGCTTAAATCCAGGCTTTAAATAAAATAGATGATATTGGGGTAGGGGGCGGTATAATCTTTTTTTGTAAGTGTGCAGCAGTGGTGGAATGTAACTAAGTGCATTTACTTGAGCACTGTACTTGTACACTTTGTACACTCTACAAATTCAAGATACTTGTGCTTTACTTTAGTGTTTCCGTTTCATGCGGCTCTGTACTTCCACCCCTCTACATCTCGTGGTGATTCTGATTCTGAATGTGAATGTCGCCAAGAAACTGAAATCCGAACAAAGACGGTGGAAATCTTTTGCGGGCACATTAAAGGATCCGTGGAAAATGTCTGTTAAAGGAACTTTGATTTAGGAGCTGGAAAGTAATTTATATTGAAGGGATCCTTGCATTTTTGTTTTCAAAATCTGCTCAACTATGACATTATGTTTGCATGAAGAATCACAAACATAACAATCATCATGAATAATGCAGTGTAATGTCATAATTTGGAAGGGTTGCTACAGGTCTTCCGTGTGTATTCTAATTCTTTTTTCATTGTTCAAATCACAATTTGTGAAAACTAAGTTCTTTTTCTTACAAATGTTCCTACTAATACTACCTTGAATTAGCGTACTGGCGCCTTTGGCTGTCTCTGTTGGTCTTGTGACCCCCGTCTTCTCCTTTTTTGCAGTGCGTCTATAGTCTCCCTGTCAGGCGCTCTTTCACAGGTTACATTTTGAATGGCCCAGTAGGAAGAGTGTAAATAATAATGTTGATTATGGCTGAATTCCATTTAGCCTCTTTGGTTTCAGGGTGTTGGTGCTCGGCGTGCTGGCTCACTGTCGCACTGCCCCGGCTTACAGGAACCCTTGAATAAAACAAAGACATTGTGATGTTATTAGTAACACCTGTGCTGCTGTGGAAAGGGCTTATTGTTTTCATTATCAACTGATCTGCCATTTTTGCAGATTGAAGGTCGCATGGGCAGTTTTATCTTTTGGCGTCATTGGGGGAAAAAATGCCACATTAACCGTGCAGCATATTGTAATTCAAGAGGTCTGAGAACAAACCTCTACTTCATCCCCTCCATCTTGGCTCTGGTTACAGGCTTCAGAGAATCAGTCCTGTGACGGGAGACTTTAGCCAATCACAAGTTGTTTCAGAGAGACGGTGCGTTCGTATTTGCTGAGCCACAAGAGCGGATGCGCGTTCGCGTCCCTTCAGACGGCGAAAGCCTGATTTAAGGGCGGAAAATCTTGCCGAAATTTCGTGATAAATTTCCAACACCTCCCTTGCCTTCTGCTCATATGAGCCAGCAGAGCGAGAGAGAGGGGGGCATTCTCTTCTTTTTTTTTTTTTGTCATTCAAGGCAAGGCAAGTTTATTTATATTGCATCTTTGATACACGGATCCAATTCAAAGTGCTGTACAGAGAAAAGGACAAAAAGAAAAACCAATAGTTAAAACTATATAATCATAATTCAAACAAAAGGAAATGAAAATGCATAAAAAGGCAGTTTTAAAGATAAAATGTACAATTTAAAAGCTAGAAAATTAGCTTCCTGAATTAAAGGCCCTAGTAAACAGTAATGTTATCAGCCCTGATTTAAAGGAGTTTCAACATCAGAAAGTAGTGAAAAATGCTCGTCACGATGTCTTAAAGCCCAGGATGACGTCTTCAATCGCTCTTTTAGTCTGACCAACGGCCCGCACACAAATATATTCACTTTTACTATAATTAATCAGTGAACTAATTGATTTTAATGAATTACTTCTGGGACTGCGAAATCCACCAGTATGTGGCGTAAGCAATTAAGGATTTTAAACGTGTGAAGTCGAGCCGGGTTAAATTTTAAATGTGTGTTAATGCGGAAGCACTGCCTAACTGAGCATCCAGAATAGTGTGGCACAAGCTGTGAAACTAAAAGCGCACACGTCTTCGTAAATTATTCCGAATTAATATGCAAAAAGAACAGTCCAGCTTCCAAAGGCCACAGTTTACACCTCCTTTGTGTTAAAGCAAGCAGTGAGGTGTTGCTGCTCGTGTAATTGACTTTAGATAAGCCTCTTCTGGCTCATGAAAGGAGAGCGTTCTGCTATCGACTTTCACACTTTGACTCATTTTGATAGAGGCCTTCATTATTAGATATTGGCCAATCATTAACCGCTTCTTTGTCATATCATTATCAGAGTCCAGCATGATAAGTGGTCAACTGGCGTCACTTGTATGTATTGACCGGGAGCAGGTCACCCTGGCAACGGACTCTATGTCATGAGTCACTGCACCCGGTTGTTAAAAGCTGGACGAGTGCTTCCCTCCACATGAATGATTAATGGCAAACGCAGATGGCAAAGCTCACATGTGGCTAACGTGATCCTTTTCACATGACTAATTTAGACGGACTGACCCAAGGTGAAATAAAGCCACGGCTGTACATGTGAAGTAAAGAGGAAACGCCTCACGTTTCGTTGGTTCAACGATACCTCAAAGCAGTGCTGATGTTACTCAACTGTAACCGCTGTGTGATCGCGGCTCTGGGCTGCTGTGGCATTACCATGGCAACGTGCCTCCCATGATGAGAGTAATTAGAGGAAAATCGGAGCAGCCATGGCTACGCTTGAGCTCGCTGCCGAAGACTTGGCGGTGTATTTCTGATAATTAGCTGTGGTTTTCTGCAATTTTAGAAAATCACTAATTGCTTTCTTTTCATCCCCCCCCTTCTCTGTATCACCTTGTCAACCCTTTTCGGCTCTGTTCGTCTTTCTCCCTGCACCTGTCTCTCTCTCTCGCTCTCTTTCTCTCTCCAGTGTACGTGGTGGAGGACAGGCGAAGAGACGACACAGGAGACACGTGCCTGACAGCCTGCTGGACAGCTCTGTGTTGCTGCTGTCTCTGGGACATGCTGACATAACGTACTCCCCAACTGTTCACTCCCATTACCCCTCACCCCCCCCATTTCTGTGCCTGGAACCCAATCACCCTTTCCCCCTCATCTGCCTTAAACCTTGCACTCCCTTAGAACCACTCCTCCATTCCCTGTACAAGTCTTTTTTTGCTCGTCTATAACTAAAAGCCTTGATCCCATACGGACGTCTCTTCTCAAAGCCGCTTGCTCTACCGTGATGTGAAGGCCTCAGCCCTCAGCACCGACTGACTGACTGACTGACCCCATACAGGGGCTATTCTGTAGCAGTTTGTAACTGAGCTTCTAAACATAACCTGAATCTCGCACTCCACTGTAATCTTACACCAACACACAACAGAGACACACACACACACACACCAAGGTAGATACACGATAACACATACAGTAAACTTGGATCTCAGGCTCATCTAGTGTGAGACTCTTTGGCACTTTATGATGATTACCTCTGTAAGATACCACTCCTGCCTGCCCTCTCAGCCATCTCCAACCCTCCCATTCCCCCCCCCCCCCTTCAGCTATGCTAATTCCCATCGCCAAGGACAACCCCTTATCCTGGACCTTCCATTCCCCAAAGGCCACCAAGACCCTGGCTGCTAATGAGCCACAGGGCACTCTTAAGGAGCTGATGCTTGAAATGTATCCCTTTTTATTTGCACAGAAGCTGTTATTGCTGACGTATGTCTTCAAGTGAAATTATATGACAATAAATGAGTTTTTAAAGATGACAGTGATTTATGTCTGATTACTGTTAACATTCGATGGCCTCAATGTTTTTATTTTTATTTTTTATGGTAATCTGTATTGAAAAATTGTTCCAATATTTTTATTACATACCTTGGAGAAAAAATAAATAAAAATAAAAATTGATTGCTTAACAGAAGAAACAAAAGTACCTGCTACTTACTGATTGCCTTTTTGCTTTAGAATCTTGCATTAAAATAATTCTATTCCCATGAAATGAGAGGCTTGTCGTTTGTGATTGCAGCGTGTGTGTGTGAGGTTAAAGAGAGTAGGGAGTACAGATCAGTATACAGTAGCTGTTTGGGGGAGGGGGGGCTGGCTGGATCGTTTCAACTATTTATATCACAGTTGCAGCGGCAACATGGCTGCCGGCTTGATGCATCAGTGAAACATTACAGAGACAATTTTTCACAAAGCTGACAAGGGAACAAATTGCAGGAAGTGTCATTGCTTCCTTTATCCACAGTACCCTAAAGGCAGTGGTGGAAAGTAACTTAGTACATTTACTCTAGCACTGTAGAGTTTTGAGGAGCTTATATTTAAGTCTTCCTATTTTATGCTATTTAATACAGAAAATATTGTACTTTTTACTCCACTATTTACCTGAGCCAGTTACAAGTTACTTTTGAGATTTAAGATTTTACATGCAAAACAAAGAATTAGTTTATAAAATATACAATTTATAGATTAAACTACACAACATACAAATACATTTAAATTAAGTCCACCTTGATCTGCTAAAACTTTAAAGTAGTGCTTGTATGTTATCACTGACCGGGCTCATTGGTCTATAGTTTTACTGAAGTAAAATACAATACATGTAATGGATAGTGCCAATTTTACCTAAACCTGCAATAACAGTAATTTTAATTGGCCACTTGGGGGCAACAGAAACAAGCTTTGAACACAACATTGACACCTTTGAGGTTAATACTGTGAAAGTGTTTGAAAAACATTTCATATTTAGTGGACAGCAGATAGGAAGCAACATTAACCTTCATTTGAAATCCTGTTTGTGTCCACTTGGGGAATGTGAGTCCAATGTTCACTCCTTTTTTCCTCAGTTTTTGATCTTTACTAACTCCTGAGGGAGATATTCTTTCTAGCTGCTAAATGCTTCATTATATTCACCAGATAGTTGCTATCTGCTGTGTGGTGCTGCATGTAGCGTAAAGTGGGAATTTAGATCTTTTACACTGAAAACAGCTGCCTGCTGCGGCCAGAAACCGAGCTAGGAGAGCTGTGAGAGGTTAGGAAAACTGAAATTGCGGGATGAATAACTAAAATAATGAGTTTACACAGTAAAAAGATAGATCTGTGGGGAACTGTAGGGCTGATTGGTGATTATCAATGGGTTCATCACTATGAGCAAGTCCTCATTATACATAGTCATTGGATCCCTTGTTATTATATAAGTATTGAATATATAGACACTTCAACCTCTTCCATCACTGCTGAATGTGGATGAGGCATCTCAAATTCAATAGTATAGAGTGCAATTATCCCAGGAAATAACATTTATCTGTAAGCACTTGGAGTTAACAACGGTAATTGTAATGGCTACTTAAAAGTGCATCGCAATTGATAAACAGTGAGTGCCAACAATACGTGTGTTCAGAAATCCAAGCGTTTTGTTTGGAGAGGGGTAAGCAGTAGTTGTGTGTGGTTGTTAACTGGCAGGCTATTAAGACATCAGTGTCATGTATGCATTCATTTATGTCAAATATCTGCAGAAAAAATCATACATTATCAGTGAGGTTGATGCAAAATGAACAAAAGAAGAAAATAAATACTTGTTTTAATAAATGGAGCTTTCCGGTACACCAACAGCACATTCAGTCAATCAATCAAGTCTCATGGAAGTTGCGGCTGGAAAAAGAACATCAATAGTTTTCAAACACAGAAAGTGAGATGAAAGTGAACTACACGTTGCTCAGTTGAAGTAAACAATTATGTTTTATTGATAAGGTTCTCAGAAGAGTCTCGTTTCAGTGAATGTATAAGAATCATCCTTCGATAATACTGATTTGGTACATTATGACATCCAGCACGAGTCTCTTCACAGTGAAAGGGATCCATTACTGCTACTGCTGTTGGGATCTAGGACAGAAATATCTCTGCTTCCAAACAAAAAACAGTCAAAAACAACAAACTGGGGATTGATATTGTAGATATGCAATATTAGAGTGCCACAAAACTCTAGAGTAGTAAGACCAGCTAAAGATTTTGCACATTACAAGCCACTTCCTCTTAGAAATATAAAACTTGATATTCTGGACAATATTCTACTGTGCTGCATAAAGGTAGGTCTATACACTGTACATCGAAATATATTTCAAAAAAACAGATTTCACAGTTTTAAAGACTTTATTTAAAGTATAAACCGCTTTTTTTTTAAAACACTTTATTACATAAATTATTCTTTTTGAGAGTGACTATTATTTGCCCTGGCAGCAAACTGAAATTAATACAAAATCAACATTCTTACATATTTTACAAAAGAAAATAAACTCATCCATTAATGTTCATTTGGAATAGAACTGGTGACTCATTCATGATTGTCATATAGTACTAAGAATAAATAAATAAAAAAGAATAAAATAAAATAAATACTAACTTAGCATGTTTTCCGGACTCTGTGAGTGGTGTCTTTGATCGTTCTGTACAGAAGTGCCTTGGTGAAAGTCTCACAATTCTACCGCGACTGAAACGTACAAAACTACGGCATCTACAGTATACGCAACATCCTGAAATTTAGTGTAGTCGGACACATATGTAGTAATATGATTCTTCTCCCCATTTCAAAATAAACAATGCTGTGTGATACCACTGTCCACAAATATAGCCATCACTTTTTTTGACTTTGTTTTTTTAAAAAGTTTATTTTCTTGTCCATTAACAGCTCGGATTTGTTCAAGGATGCCGTTAGCTTGTGTGTTGCTTGGTTGGATGTGCGCCGCCTCAGCAGCAGAGGGCTGGTCCGTGGTGGACGATGGGAGGCCTGAGACAGGGAGACGACTCATAGTATTGACGACCTTCAACATTGCCTTGTCTGTCGCTGTTTATGATATCCTCCGTTGATGTGTAGTTGTAACGGCTGCACTCTGGAGTGGCTTTGTCTCCACTTTGGTCCCTATGCCTTCAGTGTCTATTAGAGACAGACAAGCCTTCCCCGCAGAAGCCAGCACAGTACAACTCCACCGTGTGTTCAGTAGCTGTCATGGCCGCTCTCAGTGTGACCCAAAAAATATGGGCGAAAATATCACTATCTTTTTTAAAAAGGGGAATCTTATTTTTCATTAAGCAACAGTTCTCAAAGTTCTTCAGTGCTTTTTCAGTTGTTCAAAGTTTTTTCAGAAAAAAAAAAAAAGAACCATTTGACTAAACTTTAAATTTTTTGCCTGTGGCAGTAAAATTAACAACGTGTTTTCTGATAAGTCATTCTTTTGAAAAGTCCCTGCAGCGTTCCGTGAGTAACCCCGTTTGTTGGTTAATTCTCAATGGGTTTTGAGAGGAGTGGGGTTGAGGAGGCTGGGTAGGAAAAAGGAGCTGGATCTAGAGAAGTGAAAGTGAGAGAGAGGGAAGAGTCTGCCCTTCAAGCAAGTTCAGGTGGGCTGTTACCTCTTGCCCATCTCGTTCTGTCTGAGGAACTGGATGTTGTTGCTGCTGTCAGCCAGTTCTGGATACTGCTCCACAGGCAGTACATAGTAGCCATCGTAGCCTTGTACTTTAGCTGTCGTTAGGAGCTGCTGTCTCTCCCCCTCTGTCCAGAGGCGACTGCCTCCCTTCCCATCCCTGGCCCTCTGCTGTTCCTTGGCCCAGGCCCCTGCCAAGGCTCTCTGCCTGGCCAGCTCCAATAGTCTTACCTTCTCTTCATCCACCACGTCCACAGCAAGCCCGTACCGAACACTCAGTACTAACGACGGAACTGCAAACTCCACAGTCACTCCTCTCCTCGAGCGCCCACTCACCGTCACATTGATACCGCTCTCCAGTGACTTACGCCCGTTGGTAAGCCCCAGGGCCAGCAGGTCACTGTCAGCAGAGCCCACTTTCACGAAGTAGTGGCAGTCCTTCCCGTCCTGGGTGTAATGGGTGCCTTCAAGGTACTGGGCGCCATTGAGCACCAGAGCCACTTTACGGCTGTCGTCACTGGCTAAAGCTGACACCCCAGCCACCACTCGGCCTTCATTCACAGCCATCATTACTCCTCGGCCTATTATGGGGGTACTGGTGCCGAACCAGTGACCGGGCTTGTCCTTACGTCTTCGGCGTTCCTTGTTGAGAAGACGACCCTCCAGGGCCATAAAGGCCTGGTTGTGACGCTCTGCTGCCTGCTGCACACCGGTGATGAGCTACATGAGAAAATAGAAGAAAGCTTTGTAACTTTGTTGTAAGATTCTATAATTTATTAACACACAACCGACAGCCACTTGTAAATATTGCTGTGAAAGATGACTGGTATCCGTCTTAACATAAACATCCATGAGCAAAGCTGAAACACTATCATGGGACTAATATTGGCTTTGATTTTGTTGATTCAATATTTTCAGCACAGTTGTCCATACCTGTCCGTTCTCACAGTGCTGGGTGGCCTGCAGCTCGTATGGTGGCTCCACAAAGTAGAGCGAGTGTCGAGGGAACCCCGGGATTATGTTACTAAGCTGGAAGCCAAACATCACCAGCCAGCTCTTCACATCTACAGCAGACAGGAGGGGAAATGAACTCGCTGAATGACAAAGTTAAACACGGTAGCAAATGAATCATTTTCTATCATAAAAGAGTGAAAGTGTGTTTGCCTCTGTGACTCATCTGGTGTTATGCAAAGCTATCAGCTACTGTGCCATCTGTAGTACATTGTTACTTGCATAAACTATCTTGTCCATAACAATCTGTTTCTTCTGCACACAAGAGATATCAGAGACAATGTCAGGACATTATAAGCTAAGCCGAGCTTGTGCCTGTGAGCTCTAGTGTAGTGACATTTTAAAATGGCAAGGAGAAATGGACAATCCGCCCACCTTAGACAAAGTAAAAATTCATAATTTATGTAGAAATATTCACGTAACAGTATTACACATGTACACCGTATTAATTCTCTACCTGTGACATAATTTTTGACATCCAGCATGTCACTGAGGGGGTTGTTGTTCTTGAACATGTACAAATTAAATGGAGAGGGATCCTTCCCAATCTTGGGCCAGATGCTGTAATCAGGCGAGGTCCAGCGCCCGGCCAACACGTCGTAGTCCCGCTGTGTGAAGTGGACCAGCTTGGTCAAGGGGTCGTAGAGACCACCGTGAAATCCGACCACCAGCTGGAACTCTGGGTTAGAGTCCAGGTACACTTCTCCGTAGGCTGTGTACTGCACCTGGGTGACACAAGCAGAGTCAGTTCCATATGCAGATTTCTTGTTGTTTTTACCAAACAATTTTAACACAATCGCTTGCAAATAAGGTGAGATTCACCATTCCACGCCGTGTATTACCTGTTTGATCATTTGTCCATTGCTGCTGAAGACAGCCAGTGGGGTGCCTGTGTTGTCAGAAGCTATATAGTATTCCTCTCCACTGCTTACCTCCATGGCGAACAAATGCCCCTGATCGTGAGACAGTGGGAAACTCAGTACATTTATATTATGTCGCAGGATAAAGCTTTTGCCATTAGTTGCAGCTGTATTGCTCTAACAACAATTTTCATCAGTATTCAGGTTTTCCAGTATAAATGCTGATATGATGAAATATAAGGAAAGGATATTGGCACATCTCTGTACACCCACGCCTACCTGCAGGTCATAGTAGAGGGAAGAGATGTCTGAGCTGGAGTGGTTGAAGATGTGCGTGACCCTGGTCGGGTGGTTGAGGTCAGCATAGAAGAACTGAAGGTGCTGTCCCAGGCTGTTCCTCGTGGACACCCTGCGGCCCAGACCGTCATAGTGATACACAACGCTCCAGCCACCGGGGCCTCGATTGTAGGCCCTCAGTAGCTGACCTTTGGAGTTATAGTCAAAAACGTCTGAACCACGTTGGCTGAGGAAACCGTCTTCATCCAGGCGGTACTGGACATCTCCCAGGCGTGTGATGCGGTCTCTGAGGTCGTAGCGGAGCGGCAAGATGCGGGCACTGTTCCCAGGATTCAGCAGATGGAGGTTACCGTTCAGGTCGTAGCTGTAGCGCCAGGTGGACCAGTCATTCACCTGGATAAAACAAGGAGGTGTGTAAATGCGATTCAATTGGTAGCAGAAAGATCAGAGTGTAATGTCAAGGACAGATTAGAGTTCCTGGGTCTTATTAGGTGTTCTAAAGGTAAGCCAGTACCTAAAAACCCACACTACACCAACTCTCCATAAAGAATATTCACCTTGACGCCACTGAGCTGTCCGTCTCCGTCATAATCATAGCGGTACTGAGTGGTGTTGGCATAGGGCCCAATTTTGAGCTCTCTCTTCACCACCCGCCCCATGCTGTCGTACTGCACTGTCATCCAGTACATAAGTGAACGGAAGATCTCGTACTGCACCTCCTTGATGCGACCGTGGGTGTCAAAATGCTTGCTCAGTGTCATAACAGCTGTGGTGATGATCTGATTAATGTCGTAGTAAATGACCCCGAACTTTCCAAAGTGCTCCACCTGTAGGAGGGATAGAAAGGTTCAGAGAAAGGTGAGTCTTTTGGCAGCCAAAGAAGGTTCGTTCACACACAAAGTTTGCTTTGTAAGTTAAATTCTGTTGTACGGATTCAAAGACAGGACAAAATGTTTTCACCTTTCCAGAGATCTCGTCATATCGGTAAAGGTCAACAGGCAGTGGCGTCTCACTGATGACTGGCTTCATGCTGGCAATACGGAAGCTGTTGTCATGGTAGGTGTAGTCGAACCTTGCATTGACCATTCCCTCCTCACTGAAGCGGTAGATCTGCTTGTCAATAAGAGGGCCCATTTTGCGATAGCGGATGGTGCAAGAGAAGCCCCCGCTCTGCAGGTTGACCATCTTCAGCACACCAGCTGTCTCGTCATAGCCGAAGGTGACGGCAGTGCTGTCATACACAATCTCTGCCAGCTTTGCCAGCTTGCCGTACTTGTAGAGGACACGGCGGCCTGTGCCCAGATAATGCGTGGCCTGTGGTCTGCCGTCCTCACTGAAGTCGTGGATGATGGAGGCATTGCTCTCTGGGGGGTTGTAGGTGTTGCGGATGTAGCCCACTGACACGTGTGTGGACATGGTGTGGCGGGCCACACTTGGCATGGTGACGGCTGTGACCCGACCTGAGGTGTCAAACTCAAAGACGTACTGTCTCTGGCTCTGCAGGAGCAGCACCATGGACTGGAAGCAGAGAGGGAGGCAAAATACCGATTAATATAATAGCATTATCAATGGGTGGCTTGCCGCCTGTGAAATAGCACCAGGACTAATTTGCTCTGAGCTGACAAATCTGAATCTTCATAACCATGACAATGATGTATTATTTCACTCAATTCTGCAATCCAAATTACTATTCGTTCTTTCTATTGCCCTGCCTTGGTAAGGTTTGATACCTAGACGACAATGTTAAAGATAAATATACTTACTTTGTCAAGGTAGCTGTAGCTCCACACCTTCCCGTCCACAAAAGAACGAGACAGGATGCGTCCCTGGGGGTCAAATTCGGTCCTCTCACTCATGCTCCCCCTCTGCAGCCCAACAAGTTGTCCAGTGGTTGAATACGACACATTGACCACTGCCAGGCTGCTGCTGGGCAACCACATAGCTGGCCGGCCCTGAGCATCATACATGATGCGCAGCGTGAACTTTCGGTGATCATCATAAATCTTCTCTGTGCGTGTGTTGCGGTCAAAGTCGATGGAGAGAAGATTGCGGCCATGAGCCTAAAGAAAAGGAAAAGAAGCAAGAAGAAATGTTTTTTGGTTGCATGTTTATGCTGAGATGTTAGCAGTGTTAAATAACTTTTTTTTAAACAATGCCGTTACTGACACATGAAAAAGGTCAACTCACTCTTAGCTTCCTCCCAAACACTGTGATCTTGCCCTTGGTCTGCTCCTTGCGGAGACGCCATTCAATGGAGTTGAGGCCATTGTCCGTGGGCAGGGTGATGTTCCTGCGACCGATTGTAGGGCTGACAGAACCTGCCAGGATGTGGGGCTCGGTGTGAAAGCTGATGCCCATACCATTAGCGTACAAAACTCTCAGGGTCCCGTTGTTGCACAGCTGGTAGCTGTTCCTAACCTGGTCTGTAGAAGGAGACAAACAGATATAAGGTAAGCAAGGACAGCAGCCACCCGGGGGACCAGATGAGTTGTATTCAAATCCTGCTTACTTCAGAAGGGATGGCAGACCCTAACAGCAGCAAATACATAACCTTGAGAATTTGATTTGGGTCAGACAGAAAGTACTGCAAAAGAAATCCTGCACTATTAAAAAGTATTCTTAGTTACGGAGGATCCCTACCGAGTTAACTGATCTGTAGGTATGTGACAGAAACGATAATAGAAGCTAGGTTTGACATGGGTTTGATAAGGAGAAATGGACATGGACAAGGGGGATAGGTCATGTACACTGCTGTTGCTTGGCACTTTTTTCAGTTCAATTATGTCTTTTGTTGAGAAAAAAAATGATGTGATGAGATCTGAAAAGAAATCATAATAGCTGGTTAAAACCTCTCGATTCGGAGGAAATGCTCAGTGCTGTCCTTTTAGCTAAAGATAAAAAATGAAGTTCTCCACCTTACTAGAAAAGGTCCAATAAGCCCATAGAGGCTCATGCCAGAAAAAACAGACCTATTCCTACAAACAGAAATATTTTGAATGAGGCTCACTGACACATCTCTATAATCTCCTTATCTCTACAGTTTAACGACTCACTCTCAAACACACGAATAGAAACAGATAAGCCCATGGCTAATGCTGAGGCTATTTTTTTCCTCAGATGTCTGCAAACAGGCATCCTGATCACAATGATGTTGTGATCAAATTATTATTTGACTCAGATATATCTGGCAGATGCAGGCTGGGGGTGGGGGGCTTTTCTTTTTATTATTTCATATACAAAAGGTGAGGGGATCAGATTGTGTCTCCCTTTGAAGCCCTGCCATAAATGACAGTAATCCATAAGGCCAATTTGTAATAAAGCTCCAGGCACATTTTAACAATGCCTCAAACAGACAAGTGAAGCTTTTTCCATTGACTTGGCAGCAACAGCCTTTTGATAAATCTTCTCTGCTCTCTCTGTCTGAACAACCTCGTAATAAAACAGAAGTGAGGTAGAGGGAAAGAGAGAGAGATGGGAGATCTGAGGGCCAAGGAGAATTCACTGTGCAGGAGTTAATGAAGAGCGCGGGAAAGAGCGGAAAGAGAGGGAGATGGTTAAGTGAGTATGTCAGCAGAGAGCTGTGCTGAAACCCACACAGTGCGGTGGAAACCTTAAATGACTTGCAGCTCTCTGAACATCTCTTCCCTTTTCCTCCCGCAATGCAGGTGGATCACTGCATACATCTACAACGTATTCTCTCTGAAGCCTTCAGACTTTTATATTTTACAGTCTGCATTCATACTTCTGTCACGCCACTTGCACTGGTCAAGGGAAGGGAGACAATTATTCTCCTTCTTCTTCTTCTTCTTCTCTAAACAGACCAAATAAGCTCAGGGATCATGGGAACTGTTTGAGAGCTGTATTTGTATGTCGGTGCACGTGTGTGTGTATATGTGTGTGCGTGAGGAGAGGGCTTGAGGGATGAGGAGGATTCACTCTACATGAGTTAATGAATTTTGCTGTGATGATTCAAAAGCAGGATGATCCCATCTGGGATTAACAACTATGTATTGGTAATTTTACTCCATGAGAGGGAGCGGGAGAGAGGGCTGGATGTGGGTAGGGAAGGAAAATAATCTCCCGGAGCATGCACATAACTGAGTGAAAATTACAAGACTTTCAATTAGAGTCGGCAGGCTCACTATCACAGGGGGCGGCTATGATTTTGAATACTAAGATTAAATAGTTCTAATAGAGTCTGTGTGTATAACGTTAAAGCATCAATAACATATAAACAGACCTAATTAAACTTTTTTAGGATTACATGAATCTTTATCTACTCAAAATCATTAATTAACAATATTATTTATACTGAATTTTGATTACTTTTGCCCTATGTTGAAGATTTGAACCCAGCATTTGTCCGCCTTCGTGCCACATACTGTGCAATTTCACAAGTATTTAAATATTCATGAGCAGCTCATTTTCCACTGCATGTCCTGCATCTGCTGAGTGCTGTGTCTCTACCTTGCACCACAGTGTAAGAGGCTTCAACCGAGGACAGGTTGGTGATGACAGTAACATCATCGTCTCTGCTGGAGCTCTCAATGTCGATGTTGATGGAGCGTTCAATCTCGCGGTGGAGGCTTGTCACCATGCCCGTGGGGTACGTCACGTTGGTCAGGCGACCCTCGCTGTCGTACCTGGGAGACGGGAGATCGCAGTGAGGGTGATTGGCAAGGGAAGGACATGTTCATACTTGTACTGCATACGTGTGCACGCTCTAAATGCACACACACATAACACAGCCAGAGAGGAGCATAACAGGTTGTGTTACAGGAATTGGCTGTAGTTATAAAAGCTAACACTGGGGGGCAGCAGTGCACTGTGTGAGGTGTCAGATGAATATTTGGGACCACAATAGAACACAAAACCTGTGAAGCTCATCATTTGTGTACTTCAGGTACAGGTAGGTAGAAACCTGTTGTAAATATACAAACACAAATACAGACACCGTCAAACTATCACAAACACTTACTGGTAAAACGTGGTCCATCCAGTCTCGTCAGCTTTGGTAGCCAGGAGGCCTGTGTTGCCACTGTAGCCCATCAGAGCCACCTCCTGGCCCAGGGCTGACACACTACGCAGCCCCCCGGTGGGGTCCAGTCCCAGGGTCACCACTTGATTCTCGGGCAGCAGCACCAGTCGGAGCAGGCCGGCTCCTCCTCCCTGGCCCAGGCCGTCCCTTCTCACCTTCACTGTATTGTTGCAGTTATCCACCAGCATGGCCAGCTCTCCGTCAGGACCATAGGTGAAGTTGAAAAGTGGCTCCCCAGTCACCAGGCTAATTGTCTGTATGTGAAGCCCCTCCCCAGTGAAGACATACAGCTCCTGTTCCCTTGGCGATGCAACCTCATACTGCGCCGAACCTCCGTACCCCACGCTTGAGACGGCAGGGCCGGGCCGGTTCGCTTGCACAGCTCTGATGCGTATGTTGTTGAGGTCTGCAATGAAGAGTGTCCCATCAGGGGACACAGCCAAGGAAGTGGGCGAGTTCAAGCCGGCGTCGGGGGCGTAGCCGTCATCACCGTAGAAGCAGTTGCAGTTGACGTCATTCTTGCAGTCGCAGTCGGAGGCAGCACCAGCCAGGAGGGAGATTTCTCCATTAGTGCTCACCTAAGCAAAATACACAGACCGAAAATGGAAGAGGAGTGCCAGTTAATAATGAGATTGGAAAAAAAAACTGTCAGCACTCAATGAAAGAAAATGTAATACCAAAAGCAAAATTAGTTACGGAGTTATCAAAACAGAAGAATGGAAAAAAAAAACATACAAGTGCTTGAACTGAATGTAGTGTCTGGAGATCTGAAACTATCTCACAATATCTTTAAAAAAACACCCACACAGCCCAGCCAGCTGTGCTGTCAGTTCTGCTAGCCAACAAAATAACTTTAAACTAACAATTTCATTCTAAAACAACCAGACAGCCAAACAACTGTGCACGGTACTTCTCCATCTCATACCTGTCTAACTCTGTTGATCTTTTTCTCGTCTGTCTCAGCGATGTAGAGGATGCCGGTGTGGGACAAGGCAATGGCTGTGGCGCTTTCCAGGGCCGCATGTATAGCCAGCTTACTGAGGCTGTAGTCGATACCTGGCACTTGACAATGCATGGGCCGACCTGCTATGATGCTCACCTGTGGGCAACAACGGAGAACGTCACATCTGAGATCAAACAATTGAAATAACTGCGCAAAAATGTAGAAATGTTAGCAGTGGTTTACTTTCGAAACAGTACAGATGGAACTTGAAGAAAGAAAAGAATATAGTAGAATATTCCTAGAGCTAATTAATCAGTAATGTTACCAACACGGCAAACTTAGAGAACTGTTAGAAGTTGAAATTGTACTTCTTAATTGGCCTGAGAAAGCCTAATTGGGATTTAATCCTGCCAAAAGCCTATAGTGAGTGTCCACCCTAAGGGTTCTGCAGTGGTGATCCAGCCTTGTGGTACAGACCTGGTGGTTCTCAGTGATGCGTAGGATGACATTGTTTTCTAGGACATAGAGAGAGTTGTCCATGGGGTTCACTGCTAAGTCCGTGGGCCACTCGAGGCGCACCTGGGAGGCAGAAACAGAAGTTATACATGAGACAATGCTGAGGGAGGCGTTTTGAAAAGATGCCAAGGTTCAGACAAGTCTCTTCTTCATTTTTTTAAGTGACTGCAGTCCACACACTCTTTTGCTCCCTTCATTTATCCATGGACTCTTTACTCCCTCCCTAAATTAGTCTCTCCCTGACCTCCTGACAGGCCTGTGTCCACACAATCGTCATAGCTCAGCACTCACAGGGCTTATAGATCAACATCTATCATCACCTCTTGTCTCTTCTGCACTTTCTCCTAACCGTCGTACCTGGCTGACATCCATGCTGTTGTCACAGCTCAGCGGCCGTACGGCAGTCAAATCATTGGCCCCCAGCAGAGTGGATATGATGCCGTTCTGGTCCACCTTACGGATCATGGTGGCATCCACAAAGTACATCAGCCCATTTTTATCCACTGCGATACCTGTCGAAGCAGAGATGAACACCATGAGTGACGACTCATAACTCAACCGCTGCGGGGAACCCGTAGACATTTTAAGTCAATTAAACTTCACTCTTTCCACCAGCTGAAAACGGATAGCAGCCCTGACAGCTGAATTGCTCAATGCTTCATCGAATGAGAAGGAACAAAGTGATGGAATGGGCATTGAACTGTTAGAGAAGTGTTAGTTTTGGGATGAGTCATCGGGCTGCAGAGCTGAGATCATGCTCCTCCCAGAGGGCAATTGTAGACTGCAAGCAGATTCTTTAGAAAGGCAGTACTTCCCTTCCTTTGTTTTTACTCGCTGCTTCTTTTTATTTGTCACCTCTACTTTTCTACTTTTCATTTGTTCCTGCCTTTTTCTTTTTTAGCATTTACCAGTGGTGCAGTGTCAGCCTTGTCGGTCTAACAGGCAGCAGCCATTCAGACAGGTGTGTTTGTTCGAGGCAACTGTGCCCCAAAATAACTTCTAGATGCACTGAGATACACAATAACAGATGGAGGATACAGCGAAGGGCACAGAGTAAATGACAGAAAGAGAGAGATAGGGGGAGATAGCAAGAGAAAGACAGGTAGAGAGAGGGTGAGCTGATGTGCGCTGGCTGACTTTGCCTGTGACAGGTAAGAGGGAATCAGTGGCTCATTGTCTTCTCCTCTCTCTCCCATCTTCTCTAACAAACACACACACACTCTCTCTCACACACACATATTGTATATATACTAACATGTGCAGTCCCACATGTACACACACTTGTGTCACTGACTGGAAATGTGACATCCTTGACAGTTTGGTGTCACAATGTTCTGAGATCCAATGATCCACAAAAATAATTCCATTAATAAGTTTAACATTAACCTGGTTTATAACCTCCTTCTTGCACAGAAATTGTCCTGCTTTAGTTGAGTCACAAGATGGATTTTGCATTGTGTAAAAAAAGAAGAGATACTCTGATGAAGGAAAATTGAAGGTGCCTTCAATTTGCCTCCCTTGTACACTGAACTATAGAATGTGATCTTTGGCTGGGTCTGTCTGACAAAACATCTTTAAAAAGGACAAAATCATGAAGGGTGCGATTTCTAATACTTATTTTCATTCATCATTTGAACATGAAAATCAAAAGAATTAACATAATCACTTATCATACAGTAGTCATGGTTCTGTAATAATGACCAAATATATAGATTATTGGCCCAACAGGCCTCAATATACCACCTTGGGCTGCAACATTAGTTTCATTACACAGTATAACTTAATATAATTAACTAAATGATTAATGTCATTAAAGTATCAGAAAATAGGGAAAAATGCCCGACCCACTCGTCCACAGCCCAAGGTGACAACTTTACATTTGTTATTTAATACGAAAAACAGACCAAAACCTAAAGATATTGAATTTATAATGATATAAAGCAGAGAAAAGCAGTGAACCCTCACATTGCGGCTCAGAGGATGCCATCATTTTTACTGGATTGACTAAAACAGTTATGCAGGGGCTGACAGGGGCTTACCTTTGGGGCTCATAAGTGTAGCTTCAGTGGCTTTGCCACCGTCACCGCAGCGTTCATCAAAGGGCAGACACTGCTCGCCTGTCCCTGCCACCACCTCAGCGTTGTCTGACAGCAGGCGGCCTCCCGTTAATGAGCGAACGCGGTAAATTCTACGGGAGTTGGTGTCTGAGATGAACAAAGCCCCGGATACTGGATCCACTGCCAGGAAGTACTTATGGGTTGGGTTATTACTGAGGTGACAAAAAAAAAAAAAACAACAACACACAGATATGATTATCATGTCGGTGAATAGCTCGATTTCACTGGAAACCGTTTCAAGGACTTTTTCTATTGTTGCTGGAATGTGCACTAGAAACTTTTAGCTTATCATCATAAGGATCTTACCTGTGTCTGAAATCTTTGTTCCTTCAAGGGAGAAAGCGAGATAAAAGCACAACAAAACAAATGTTAATTCACACAGTCTGTGGAGAGCTGGCTGTGGTGTGAACAGCAAAATTTAAACATGGGTAAAAACACCCTGGAGAAATGGTATCTAGTACAGTGACATCCCCAGTGTCTCACCTTTTTTTTTGTTTCAAGTGAGGACGCACTCCTACATGTTTTATCTACTGAAAATATATATTTTCCTCATCTTCTTAGTTTAATCTAACCAGCTCTTTTTGTATGTTAATGTAATGTTATTAACATCAAAATACTTCAAATCCCAATCTGCTTTTTAATTGATTATTCTTTTACTTTCTTTTCTCCTTTCCTTTTCAAAATAGATTTTTGGTTTGTAGTTTTACCTTAATTCCAGGATGCCAGTTGTGTTCATAGATGGGTAGACCCTGCGCACAAAGTTGAGGTCCCCAACATAGAGGCTGCCATCAACACCCATTGCCAAGGCTACTGGTGCCAGCAGCTTGTTGCCGTCTGCCAGGCCATTGCAGCTGGGGCAGGAGATGCTGCGTCTCCGGCCGTTTCCCATGACGCTGGTAATTACTGGGGGCTGCTTTGTCACAAAGATGTTCTCACCACTTCCCTTGTGAAGGATACCTGGACAGGAGAGAGGGTGAAGAGAAACATAAGTAGATTCGGGATCATTATTTTAGTTACAGAGTCTCTGCTAACATTCTGAGTTGCCATAGAAGCTGGTAGATTATGCAACTATTTTTTAGCCACGCTAGTGGCTCTGGGCATGGCAATGTTGGTCTGTCGGTCGTTCCACCATATTGGTCAAGACTTAAATATGTCAACAACAATTATATGGATTGGCATTCGATTTTGTGCAGACTTCCATGGTCCCCAGATGATGCAATCTACTGACTTTGGTGATCCCCTGAATTTTTTATATATCGTCACCATGAGGTTGACATTTGTGAGAGTGAGTAAAACGACTCAACAAATATCTGAAGGATTGCCAGGAAATTTGAGATTTGTGTCCCCACTGATGATTAATTGTCATAACTTTGGTGATCCCTTAACTCCTCGGATAGTGCTATGATCAGATCAAATGTTGAATTTGTCCAATACTAAACTACTGTCATTCACACTTTGTGTTAAGTGTTAATGGGCAAATGTGAGCCTGCTCACATGCTTAACATGGTAAATATTATACCTGCTAAACATCAGCATGTTAGCATTGTCAGTGTGGTAGTCATGGTTGTAGAGTTAAAATGCACAAGGATGCAATCAAAGCAGTTTACTGGCATGTAATTAGTATGTTCTGTTCATCAGCGTAGTTCACTAGCAGACAATATTATTTTATTATTTTGACATGGCATTATTAGTCTTTTTGATGGCCAAAGTAAAACTGTGAAGCATTGCATCATTCTCAGGAAAAAAAAACATTACACTATTGTACAGCAGGCTAACACCAGCCGACTAGGACAAGGGAGGCATGGATGCAGCACCCCACTTAAAATACCTCTCTACACCACTGGTTCTCCAGTTGTGTCCATTCCATTAATACTTTGATTGTCACAGCAGCTGCCTCAGCATGGGGTGCCCCAATCCCATGCTTTTTAGCATTACAGCACAGTGTGTAAGTGTAGATAATGGTATAGTGGATGATTCAAAAAGAATGACTCCCCCTCGCACACCGGCACTTTGATCCAGAATCAGTTTCTGGAAAACATATCTCTGCCCTTCACTCCCAACCACCTGCATCTTTTCTAGTAGCTGCTGCTTATTGGTTGGTGCACATGTTTACTCAGTAGGGCTGGCATGAGTGGATAAGGGAGTCAAACTAGGTGCGCCAACACAAGCTCTTCCTGTGAATTCTCACTGACAGGTAAAAAGAGGTGCCTGGCAACTCCATGTGAACCACAGGAAGCACAGTGTGGTCTCCACCCCCCCCAAAGACAATAGCAAGTTTAGTGAGATATACAATACTGTGAACCTGCCTCAAGTGGGGAACTGGCTAAATATAACTAGAAGGAAAAAAGGGGAAAAACTAGAAAAGTCTTTGCTCATTTATGAGGGAATATGTACGTACCACTGCGTGTGTTTAGTATATGATGCTTGTCGAGTGACCAGCCGCCCAGATTGGTGGGATCCAGTTCGTAGCTTTGCAGAACGGCTGTCCTCTTCTCCCAGAGGATGAGACTGACACAGGACTCATACTCATAACCCACTGACACTACAGATAGAGGTGAGAGGTAGAGGTGAGAGAAAGGAGCAAAAAGAGGTGGGACACAAAAAGAATTGATGAAAAGAAAAGGACATTTGACAAAAAGTTTTTTTTACATAGCCCAATATCACAACTTTGTCTCAAAGGACTTTACAACCTGTGCAGTATGTGACACCCTCTTTCCTCAGACCCTTGATTCATTTAAGGAAAAACTCCTTTAACTTTAAGAAACAACAGAGGAAGAGAGGCTGTGCAAAACTTTATCAGAGCAATAAGCTTCAAAGTTCATTTAAGTTGTGAAACGTGTGATACACAGAGAAGCTAGTTAGCACCTGTGTCAAAACCTGCACTCACACCTCACTACCACTCTCACATGCCGCTAAATCAATTAAAAACCTTGTTAATTGGACAGATTGCCCAGTGGCCCTTTAAACCTACAGGACAGGCCCCAATCGTGTGCAGGTGCTCACTGACTCTCAGTTGAATTTGTCTAAACGTACATGAGCTAGATATGTTGGCTATGAAAGTCTTTACGTACGTATATCATTTACAGTATGAGTGCATGCTTTTGTGTTCTAACGTGTTAAAAGGAAAAGCGTGTTAACACATCATCTCCCAGTGAGTTACGGTGAGAGTGCTCTTGCCAGCACCTTTTCAGCTCCACTGCAAACAATAATGTAGTACACCTGCATCTGAAAACATAATCTAATCCGAAACAATGTATGTGCTTTGTATACTTTGAAAAATGCGAAGTTCCAGTCACTCTAGGGGACTCTGGGGTACTTGAGTGAATGTAAAATCCCAAACAGTATGCCCCTCATGATTTCTGTCCACACAAGCCCCAGATGTCCACTGCATCTGTGGCCTGACAGCAGTGTTTGGCTGACAGCATCTGTGAGCGACTGTGACAGCAGAATGTAATAGCACTGAGGCTCCCCTGGACTGTTGCTTGCTGCTCCAGTAGCTAACTGCTAACTCACCCTGATGGCTAATAACCCTTCACCACAGTTACGGCTGGCTGACTGAACCACACGCGGCTTCAATGAAAAATAGAAGCACTTAACTCTGGCTATACAGCGTAGTGGATGGAGGCTGGGTTTCTGGTGTATTATCTCTCCTTCAGGCTCCCTAATTAGCACTCTTTCCCTCATTTCATAGCCAGTGCTGCCTTACTGGTAACGTTTCTAATCCACTGGGAAATAAAATGTCCCCAAACCCCCAACACAGCTTCTCTTCCATCCATCCCTTCCACTCACCAACAGCTTCAGAAAGACCATAGACCCTCTGCCCATATGCATCGGTCTTATCCCAAATGTAGGTGTAGGCCAAGTTGGGTGAGGCATGGAACCACTTCTGGAAGAGGTGGCCCTCCACTGCTACCATCAGGTGGACCTTCAGCAGGCCCATGGACACCACAGCTGGAGTCATGGTCACCTTGAGCAGGGAGCGGTAACCCTGTGTCCTGGAGCTTAGGTAGCACAGCTTTAGACTTGTGCCAGGCACCTCGATCTGCTCATGCAGCACCTGGAAGACAAAGAGAGGAGATGACGGGAGAGAGGGATTAGGGGGGATTAGAGAGAGAGGGAGTAATGGGGGTCACGCTTCCACTGACGGCTGAAGGACAAAAAAGGGAAAAAAACAATGGAAGAAATAAAGAAATAGAGAAAGAGGGAACAAATGGGGGAAAAGCTATGGAAGCAAAAGGCGAAAGAGAGCTACAGGAGACAGGCATACAAGAGAGTGGGAAGAGAGCGAGGGAACCAGAAGGGAGATTAGCCGGCTGCCAGAGGTCAGTGGTACTGCACCTGTGTCTCCGGTATGATGGGTTTCTCCCCTGGCTTGGAGCTGAAGAAGGAGGAGAGAGGGGATGCAATCACAAGAGGGTCAGGCCTGACGAAGCCGCTCAGGTCACAGCCCGGGATCGTGTTCTCTTCTGTCTTAAGCACCAGAGTGTCCATAGCATAAAACTGGCTCCAGGGCAGCCACACGGTGCGCTCCTGGCTCAGGAAGGGGGCGCGCTCGAACCGCAGGGTCAGTGATGCACCACCGTTAGCTATCAGGTCAAACCTGGAGAGGTTTGCGAGAAGAGGATGGGAATGAGGTACAGATGGGGACTGCTGCGCTGGACGGTTATTTGTACTCATGCACTGTCAGTGTTTGTTTCTTCTAATATAATATTTACTCCACTGCTTTAGGAATAATTCATCAACAAAAAAATAAACACCTGGAATAAATTATTTAATTATGGTACAACACACTTTTACAACATACAGGTCTAGACAGGCAGTCTAGACAACAGTTAAAGGTCTGAAATATGAATAACACATCGTTAGAGCACTGGTTTGAGTGTAGAAGTGATTTTATTAGATGTTCTCCTTTAACCTTTTGTCACCAAATTATGGTTAACAGCTGTGGGTTAATGAGTAGTATAGAACTAGGTCGCATACACATGTTTGCCATGGCAAATGGCAAGAGCTTTGTAAGCGCCTGGAACTGCTGTGGCCAAGAGCCTTTAACAACTGGAAGAAAATAGCACAGATCAAAACTAAACAAGATCAGTTAGGGACATGAACATGTTCATTCAAGTCTGTGAAACGGGTGAGTAGCTGCCCCTGAAGTACAAGGTCAATTAAATGTTACTAGAAGTTCAGATGTTTCGGCGTCAGCTCGGCCTAACTGGGAGGAAATGCTGCAAAAAAGAAAAGCATTGATAAGAGGAGGAGAAGAAGAGTGCTTAAGGAACCTGAGAAAGGAAACACAGAAGCTGCACATTTAATGAGTGGAGGTCACTCTAAAGAACCCGTGAATCAATTTTTGAAATAACATTTTACGGATGTCAGCCAGATTTAAATTCAATATAACTTGGAGGGGGCAAATTGGACCAAAAAGTCTAATTAAAGCAGCCTAAAATTCTCCAGAAACTGGAACTCCTGCAGAAGAAATAGAAAGACATGTCAGGTGTTGGGAAAGTGACTGTTAAAGCAAAGGATTATGGTGCTTAAAAACCCACAATTTCAAGGTTGCTATTCATTTTTCCTTTAAAAGTTTCTTTGATGTCCCTATCATTTGCTTTCACATTTCGTAACATGTTTATTTCGAGTGAACCGTCTACTTTTATAAAGTTACATGACCCGACATAAAACATCATCAATCATGAAAACAAGTTTCCAGCTGTTGTTCTCAAACATCTGACTGGTACAATATGTTGCATTATATCCAGCGTTTTCTTGCAAATTTTCCCCAATTGTTTTCATTCTGATGTAGATGTTTTCATTTCATTTCCGTTGTCTTTTTTATTAATATATTTTCACTTAGATAGTACTAGCGTTTTTATTCTCAGTTGTGTTGTTCTTGTAAATACATTTACTCTGCTCTTATTTGAAATCCCCTTCCTTTCCTGTATCTAATTATTTGTGGCTGCAACAGCCGAGCTTCCTCGTGGGATCATTATAGTTTTCTAATGTAATCTGATCGAATCTAATCCAATCTAATCTAATCTAATCTAATCTAATCTAATCTAATCTAATCTAATCTAATTTAATATAATCTAACAATACAGTCTATGTGGTGAGGTAGTTTCAGAGTTTCAGCAAGAAGTTCTGGGTAGCTGTTGTACTTACATTCCATCCTGTCGTGTCAGCGTGTATCCGTAGTGGGGATAGTTGACAAAAGACACGTTCACCCCCACCAGAGGGGTTCCATCTGTAGTCAACACTTGACCCCGGATTAGAGATGCCAAACTGGAAGAAGACAGAAGAGACGAGACAGTGAGAGAGCGATAGTCAACGTGTCAGTTCAACCTTTCAAACCATCAATCATCTTCTTTGATTAATCTCACCATCTTTTAATCATCCAATTTGCCCAGTCATTCATTGCTCTGGTCTTCCACCACTCATTAATTAGAAATAATCATCAACCCCCACCATCTACATTAGCTCATGTCAATCACGTAAACAAACCATGACAATGTGGTGGATGGATATGTGTGTAAGTTTGTGTGTGACTGTGTGTGTGTGTGTGTGTGTCAGTGGCTGCGCCCCCTAGAGAACAGATACACGTAGAGTAACATTTCAGTCTCATCACTTTGATGAGTGATTTCCTTTGAAACATGTGATGTCAGAATGTGTTAATCTATGCAGACAAGAACCAGCTCCACAGCCAGAGCTTCACAACTCCGCCAGATCTACGCGGGCATCCTGGCTTGGTCTGCTTTGGCCCTGGGATTTGTTAAGGTCTTGGCTACCTCTGTGAACCCTTCTGAAGTCTATTTTATATTTGTTCCATTGAATCTGAAGTTAGGCTATTTTTCATGGAACACATTTATCTATATAAATGTCAAACCGTCTATGAGCTTCAAAGAGGTAATATTCTCTAATCTCACAGACATGTACAATCTTTTTTTGAACATTATTGGCAAACACAGTGATAAAGCCCTGAAAAGCCTTAAAAAGACATTTTGAATATTCATATTTATCAAAAACTTAAAACTCAATTCCCTCCTTGTTTTCTGTCTCCATAAACTCGAGTGAGGACGGTGTGGATGGACGCGGTTCTCTACAGCTGCAAATTGAGGTGGTTCTCTAGAGACTCAAATCTCAGCAGGTCAAGTCCACTTTTCAGTGATCAGATCAAACAGACAGCCTTTAGCTTTTGGATGCTGAAGATGCCCTGTGTGCTGTTTTACTGTGTTTTTAAGGCAATGTTAAAACTACAAGCAAAGCCTAACTAAGTAACTCTTTCAGGTCATGGTCTAGATAGGTGTCCAAGTCCCTGGTTGTCTATTGGTTGGTGCCATGAATACTATTAATGTGTTTGTGTGTTTTCCCACCATACCTTGAGTTGAATGGGTTCTCCCCAGGAAGTATATGGGTGCTGTCCCGTCCCACAAGCATCTTGACGCGGTTGTAGAAGGAGCGGACTCGGGGCTGGGACATCGGGCTCTGCTGGATGACCTGGAGAGGGTCCCGGGAGCCCCGGCACAGTGGGCTGTTCTGACAGGGACTCTGGATGCAGCAGTCTGGGTCCATGCAGTCTGTTAGTCCATCTGAGAGATAGAAAAAGAACAATGATGAGGTGGTGGTGTAAGAGTGGCAAGGAATGCAAAAAAGCTACACCCACTTCTTCCACTTTTGATTTAATTTTCGATAATCTTTGATTCTCGCACAGGGAAAGTTAAATTCGTAGTGAGGGCTCTTCTCATGAGACCTCTATCTTAATTCCATTTCTTGTTTTAATCATTATTTTTCTATCTCTTATTGCTTTCACAAGCAATCTTTTTTTAAAGGAAGGAATTCTTAAGTTAGGGCTCCACTTATGACAGTTCTACCCCCAAACTGTCTCCTGCTCGATCCAATTCACCTCCTTCGTTGTCCTTGTTGTCAGCGCAGGAGGTCTCCATGGCAACACTGCAGCCGGGACCCCTCCAGCCTGTCTGGCATTCACAATGCCAACTCTGCTGTCCCATGGTGCACTGGCCGTTCCCGTTACACAAGTTAGGGCAGCCGTCTGCGAAGGGAGGACAGGAAGAGGAGGTGGGGGGGTGAGGGGTGGATGAGAGGGAAGAAAAAATGGGGGGGGGGGCATGACGGGAGAGAAGCAGGGTGATTCTTGTTTGTTTTATCATCAATGATACAAACAAACACACACATTCTTACACACAGACACACTTATATGGTTATGATAGACCAATGAGTCGCACTCAATTGAATAACCACGCGACAGCATTGATTGTTCAAGAATGTCAATCTAATTTAATCTAATTCAGCAGGTCAATTCTCATGAAGACCTTCCTATCTGTATGTCTCTACACCTTTGGGATGGCTGCTAACGTGCGTGTATGTGTGGACAAAGGTGGATAGATCACTTGATTCACTTACTTGATAGAGCCCCACCCGATCATCACTCTCTCTCTCTCTTACTTATGATTCAGTGTAGGTAATGGGATTCTGATGGCCTGAGAGAAAGGCTTTCTCATGAGAGAATGAGATTATGTTCGGAGTGTGTGTGTGTGTGTGTGTGTGTGTGTGTGTGCGTGTGCGTGTCTGTGCGGTGGCAGTCTATGAACTAATAAACCTTCACTTTAGCTTATGCAAAAAAGCCCTACCAGAATCTGAGGCCCTGGAGCCAAGAACGTTCTGTAACTAGCATAGCAAGGGACATTTTAAAAGAAGACATTTTTAAGGGAGTCTGGATATGGAAATTTGCAATTATAGAGAGCAGTGCCATTTTGTCAGAGTAGCATCTGCTAACTTTCAGTTGGTTGTAATGGTAAAGACAATTTAAAGGAATCGTTTGACATTTTGGGAAATATGCTAATTTGCTATTGCACAGAGAAGATTGATACCACTCTCATATTTCTCCATTCAATATGAAGCTGGAGCCAGCAGTTGGTTAGCTTAGCTTAGCTAATAAAGACCAGAAACAGCTAGTCTTGCCTTGTACGGATTTAACAAAATCCACATATCTCACTAATTTGCTCACGTTGCATCTCGTTTGTTTAATCTGTACAAAAATGTGTGTGAAAACTTCATTTTTGTGGTTTTATGGGGGTCATGTGTAGGACTATTTCTTGGCTAGGAGCAATGACTTCCTCGAGGGAACATATACCCCCCAACAACTTTTTGTTTTTATACTCCAGACAGAGCCAGGCTAGATCTTTCCGACTGTTTCCTATGAGCAGTATCAAGCTTCTCTAAAAAGTAGATAAGTGTATTTCCCAAAATGGTGCTTTAAGATTACTCCTATATCCAAATAATTCCACTAAATTGGGCCCAAATAGGAACATCCACTAAATGTCAAGAAAGAAATCCTTTTGTTTTGGAAAGCTCTGACTTTTTTATTTTCCATTTGATTGTTTGCATCCATGCTGAGACAATGTTACCCATCAATGTCTCTTTCCAAAAAGGCCTTTAAACCCATGGCCTGTCTTACCATTTTCCCTGTATCGCTCTAAATCACAATTTAGCTCTAACGCAAGACTGTGTATTTGCCACATTTAATCTATCAGAGCGAAGGGAAAATAAGGCATGATGACACAATGACAATGTTTTCTCCAGCAGCACAAAGAGCCCCAAACAAACTTGTCACATTGATTTCCTCTTCAATAAATGAGGCAGCAGGATGCGACACTCTTAAGTCTACCCACGGGAGATGGAGGCAAAGACAGAGTTAACTGATAAAACAATACGCGCATGCACGCAAAGGCACTTACTCACACAGACACACACACACACACACACACACACACAGCACGACACACCCTAGAGAGTTGACCTGACATTTCCCACT
>JAVQJL010060085.1:0-19322 GCA_036024295.1 Nannoperca obscura | reverse complement strand
CATTGCAATCAATGTGAATATTTTCATTGACAGTATGTAATAAAATTGGATGGAAAATTTACATGTAATTAAAATACATAAAGTCTACCTTTTTACGATGATTATTTTTTTGAGTGTGTCAACAAGCACAAAGATCCAGAAACACTGGGAATGCGCAAACATGATGTGATGCTTGTGTGTTCAGATCCATTGTGTGACTGTTAAATAATAATGTCTCGACTTATACAAGTTGTAATCCATGCGACTGGGACGGTAGATGTTCCTTTAAGTAGCAGGGGGTATCAGTCAGTGGTACTTGAGGACTGGGAGTCATTAGCATGTGGAAGTGGGATAATTGTGCTCTTTGATGACGTGTCGGCTACGTGTCGAGTGTGCTGCCGCAGGACGATTAACAAAAGAGGGACGACGAAGGTGAGATAAGTGTGCTGCTTCCTTTCCCATGCCGACACATGGGGCAGCCGGACACACGTCCTGGTTACAACAGGAAGAGGACCTCCTACCTGTGAGGTGAGCGAACCACCACCGCACATCAAACAGGACGATGGGAAGAAGACGTGCCGAAGTGTGCCGGAAACACAAGCCGCACAACGTGAAACATCCCAGCTGAGCCTGAACAGACGGCTAAATGTGTCCTCAACCACCATCACCTTAAAACACTGACAGCTACTGTTGGTGATGTGTTCAGGATCACACCTGGACCAGCTCTCTGTGTGTGTGTGTGTGTGTGTGTGTGTGTGACAGTAAAACTCACCAGCTTTCCTTGTTCGTCCACTGAGTTGGTACCTAAAACAAAAAGAAAGAAGAGTTTATCACCTGTTTAAAAACACTTTGCTACGTTAACATTCGTTGGTAGACCAGTCATTAGTCCCATGGCTCTGTAGACTAATTAGTTAATTATTCATTGTTTTTACAGAGTTACCAGCAAAACATCAGCATTTAAGCCCTTCAGGTAAAAGCAATGTTGTTTCTTGTAGTTGAAGGGACAAATTACAACAAGGTGAGTTTTAAGGGTCTAAAAACGAAAGGTTTAGAGGTACTGAGGGGTTACCGGAGGGTTTGAAACTTCTGCAAGTCAATCCAAACTGAAACCAAAGTACAGAACAAGTAAATAACACCAACTACCCAAAAATGACCCGATGCATCTTGGGATTGTAACAAGGAAGCTCCAACAGTTTAATATAATGAATGGTTTTTACCCTGCGAATGGAAAAAGGCACAAATCAATCCAATTTCTAAAAAGGGAAAGAAATCATTAGGGGGAAACTACGGGCTGGTTAGTCTGACCTCCGTAGACTTCATGGGTTAATATCTGGAAGATCGACTCCACTTCAGCTTCAGGTCAGGAAGTTAAACGCATAAATATGGACTTTCAAATAGCTTTTGATACAGTTCCTCATAAAAAATGACTTTCTAAATTAAAATCACGACACAAGACTGGATCCAGCAGCTTGTGGGGAACTCTGGAGCTCCACAGGGATGCGTGCGGGGCCCGGGACTCTTTGTTGTCTATATAAATGATCCTTATTAAAATACACTGGCACAGGACCTCTTTAGGAAGATGCCCATAGCATGAGTAGTAGGTGCGTTTAAATTAAGATCCATAAGAACGTAAAAGTGTAAATACTAAACATTTTATATATATATATATATATATATATATATATATATATATATATATAAACAAATGATTCAATGGTTCAGCAAGTGTAAGAGGACAATGGAGAGGATATGGTGTGGTGGATAACTTGAATTATATTATATTAAACTATGCAATTATATAAGTCAGAGTTTTGTCTGGTGTCCTTATCAATTAAAACATATAGAAAGTAAATGAGAAGATTCAGGGGAGCGCTACTAAACTGAAAGAGGGTCAGTTCTGCTCAATAAAAGGGTATTTTGTATAATTATAATGCTGATTTGTTTGATTATTTGTGAAGATACTTTCTGCTGTTGTGTGGACCTGCAACCTTTCAATGCAGTTCAATAAGGTGATCAATCAGTGGATCAACATTCAGACATCAAATGAATTGTTACATGTTAATCGTGTAAAAGAGTTGCAGCTGAGGATGAAACTCGTGGTTTTGGACCGTTGTTCAGGTGAAGACGTCACTTTGGGCTTCCAGAACTTCTCTGGGACATTTTCACTATGTTATTGAAAAGTTTTAAACCTAAATGAGTCCATAATGAAATAATCTTCAGCTGCAGCCCCAAAACGATGCAGTCACACTCACAAGAGACAGCTGAAGTTTTGAGCAATACATCTTCCAGCCTGTCTTCACGCAGGTTGTGTTAATACTTCTGCAGCTTTATCACAAAGACTCAAACATCTCTGCAGGGAAACATTATCTCCAGGTTTTAATCCAGAGCGTCGTAAACTCCACACGGCAGAGACGCGATTAAAGCATGTTCCCATTCAGTCTTCAGTCCAAATGTGCGACAGGATTATTCCATGAAACAGGAAGTGGGATCCGGCACCTCCAGAGCACCCAGAGACCATTCTGAAAAAGATATATATCCGTCTTTGTGTGTGCAAACTCCCACTCCTCTGCTGGTCAGCATGGACAGCAGACTGCGAGGGCTTCGCCTGCAACTAGTGATCCTGCGGTAACTTCAGGAGTCACGCACTAACAAAAGGAGGACGAACGTGGCGTCGGCCCAGAAAACAAAAAGCAAAAACCCTTCAGGACGTCTTCGCTTGAAAGTCAAACATCCAGAACATCCTCAGCTCTGCTGCGCTGCCAGGAAGTGCACACCTAAACATGTGTTTTCTGCCTGACAGACAGAGGAACCTCTGCCTGACAGCTGCTAGCTCCACCCGCCCGAGGGCCGTCCTTCTACAACAGGATGCACCAATCACACCCGCTGTTTACAACACCTCCTCCCCCTCAGCGGTGGAGAAGGTGAGGAGGTCTGGAACCAGATTTGTGCCAATTAAATCAAACAAAACCTTTCAAATATCAAACTAAAATGAGAATGTGGGAGAATAAAAGTCACTGAAGTCAAATGATTGTTCTTTTACTGTTTCGATCTTTTGTTTACAGCTGCTCACACTTTGCAGCAACATTTGGTTTTGGAGGGCACGGACCTCCCAGCGGCTCTCTAACGGCACTGGGTGTCTACAGGATTAATTCAGTGTGTGTATTTGTTGTGTTAGCCGGGAGGTGCGTGCAGCCAAACCAAATATTCCTGCAAAGTGTGATCAGCGAGAGAAGCAGAGGCAGCTGGAAACGGTAAAAGAACAATCATTTGTTTGCACGCTTGTGACTTCAGTGAGTTTTATTCTCTCAAATTCTTATTTTAGTTTGATATTTAAAAGGTTTTGTTTGATTGAATTGATCCACGAGGAGGGGCCATGCTGATGGTTTCATCCTTAACTGTTCTGAACTTGCAGAAACACAAAGCCCAAAGCACAAAGCGGTGTTTCCTGCAGCCAACCAGCTGCTTCCTGCGGTCATGTGACCCTGTGTCCAGGTGTGTGATGAGAAAACACACAGTCTCAAAGGTTCCTCACTCACCGAATAAGTAGACGGTGCCGACCGCCCCGCCGAGTCCCATGAGCCCCGCCAGCCGAAGCACCATCTTCTTGGCGTAGGCGGTGTTCTCCTTCTTCTTCTTGTCCTGCGCCTGCTCCTCCCCCCGCTCCTCTCCGCCCTCAGGAGGCGGCTGGCCCTGGACACAAACAGGAAGTCCTTCATGTCTCCAGCAGCAGAGCGTTAGCTGATTACAGCCACGTCAGGTTCAGTCAGTCACGTCAGATCATCGCTGCTGGGAGGACGGGGACTAATGACCCGTCTAGACTAGAGCAACCTATTCAGCTTTGAGTCTTTAAAATGTAAAAACATACATTTTAAGAATATTTAAAAAGACAAAACACAGCGAGGAAACAAAACATCATCAACATACAAAATGTACTATTTACTGGATTCAGAAACATGAAAATGATCAGAAAGTACACAACATATAATATCACAGCCAACTTTTCAACCTCCCATCAACACACAGCAGCGTTTAATGTGAGCGTAGTAAAAACTGTTGTTGGGGAATAATTATAATGGAAAATTAGACAAATGTAATGAAAACCATGTCTTGGGGTGCGTTTCTTTTTAACACCCTGTACAGCAGAGAGAAGAGCTTGAACTCACTGATCAGTTGCTCCACAACAAATTGCTCAAGTGATCAATTCTTTACAAAAGTTAAAAAGTCACACTGACATGTTTTATTATTATTTTGTTGTTGTTGTTGTTGTTGTTGTTGAGAAACAGACATATCTCGGTCAGTGTTGCTGTCAGCGCCTCTCAGCTTCTGTCTGCACGGACGTCAAACTGTAATTTACCTTAAAAACACACTGTTTTAAGGTGGATCACACACCTCCGCCACGTGCGGGTGTGTGTGTGTGTGTGTGTTTCCTGTTTAGGTTGAACTGAAGGTGAGGGGGGGTCAGGGTCTGTTGTGACCTTCAAACCAAACAAACCTTGGCTCTTAACACTTTTTTAATCTGACAGCTGCTGCAGATAAAATGAAGCCTTGTCACACGTGTGTGTGTGTGAGAGAGAGAGAGAGAGAGAGAGAGAGAGAGAGAGAGAGAGAGAGAGAGAGAGAGAGAGAGAGAGAAGGTGTGTGTGTGTGTGTGTGTGTAGAACTGATTCAAGCAGGTACAGCAGACACTAACAAACTGAGCTGGTGCTAACTACATGCTAACTATCACAGCTAGCCACAGTAAGACAGCACACACACGTTAATGGACTGTATTGTGTGTGTGTGTGTGTGTGTTTGTGTGTGAGAGAGAGGGGGGGGGTGTACCGACTGGGCTCAGGCAATAACTGTTAAACTAAACTGTATCTTAAAAGACGTTAGAGAACATTAAAACATAAAAAACGCATGCTAACATTAGCCGGCTAACCTAGCTAGCTTACCCTTATCTCAGGTTCATTCATTCAGGCAGGCTGCGGGGCATGCGCAGTGTGGAGCAGGAACCTTAACGTTTTCATTAGCTGACATTTGACGTGACAAATGACACACACACACCTGCACATAATCAATACAGTCTATCGATCCCTGACTGACAGTCAAAATGTTGACGGGTGTTAAGCTAGTTTCAAGCTAGAAACGTCAGAAAAGTGGCTCCGATTTGATTTAAGTGGGCATCTCGTGTGGGCGGGGCTTTACGGCCGTGCCGCACCGAGGTGTATCCGCCCTCGCCGACTGCTGACGAGGTACCCAAATCGAGCGCACACGAGCAAGGCTAGCTGGCTCACCTGGCTCTGCTGCTGCTGCTGGAGCCTCTCCTGGAGGATAGCCTGAGCCAGACCGCCCGTCGCACCGCCCGTCCCGGCCGGCGACTTGTCCGTGGAGAGAGCCCGGACGACGTCCACCACAGCCGGGGAAGAGGCACCCGCCGCCCCGCTCCTGAGCCTCAGGAGGGCCCGGCTCGCTCGGACACACATGGGGAACGCAGACGTCGCCGACATGTTGGATAGTAGCACTAGCTGCCGGGGGAACGTACGTGAAAAGGACAAAGGCATCCGATTGGCTCAGGCCGGTTTGAGTGACAGGCGGGAGGGCCGCTCACAGCAGCGAGAGGCCACGTGGAGAGGGCGGAGGGCGGGCTGTGGAGCGTCTGGTCCAATCAGAAGCGAGAGTGAGTCTGACCTTCGATTGCAACACAAACTGCCATGATGGTTGATGGCAAAATGCCCCAAAGTGTGATCAATTATATCACCTGTATCACACACGTTGTAGGATCAAAACCACGGTTTAAATATCAATACAGGACTGATAATTAACAACATGAACCCTCTGTGGGAATACAATAATAAAGTACAAAATACAATAGCATGTGTGTTGTTTTATTGTTCCAATCAGCTTTATTGGCAGCAAGCATGTGTGACTTACACACAGTGCCAAGAAACACATTAACATACAACTAAGACAAAGAGTGCTGGAATACATATTGGTATTATGACATTAATAATATATGTATAGTGTAATAAATTAGTTCATTACCCACACTTCACTATTTATTCCAGCACTCACTCACACCACTTTATTACGCTTAAATTCTTCATCTCAATATTTACTACATTTGGATCCAAATGTTGGATCTGGATATTGGTTTAATAATAAAATAAACTTCATGAGCCTGTTTTTGTGTCCTTCAGGTGTGAAACTGAGAAGTGTGTTCTAGCAGGCATGTTTAATATTAGGAGTTTGGCAAAATACATGTTTTGAAGGTGCCTATTAACTAATATGATGGTTTTGTCCAACCATCAGTCCAAAAAAACCAATATAATGGAGTTTACGATGATATTCTGCCATGTCAACCTTTATAATCATGTCTTTACTGCCCCCTGGTGTCCACAGTGCGTAACTACACCCATGTCTATTTTGCAGAAGCGCAGTTCCACGCAGTCACCAGCAGGGGGCAGTGGGGAGTGATCCCCCTACATTGAACACGCTCATGCAACACTAATGGAAGTGTGCAAAATGTAAAGACACAACTGACAAATTACACTCATATAATCAATCAGACTCAATAACATATTACTAGTTCCTGGGATGACTTTCAAAATAAAGGTTGTAGGCCTACATGTTGCACAACAGCTTTCATAATAAAGTGTCTACACAGTCCTCCAGTGGTCACAGGGCAGAACTGCACCCATTCAGAACAGCTCACACTGCTTCTCTTTGTATTGATTAAATAAAAGCAGCAAACAAGTCAGTGAATGCAAACAAGCAAACAGAACAGCAAACAGCATTATATGCAAACACAAATGTAGTATTTTCTAGAATATGCAGTCAGGAAAAGACCTGGAGCTCTTCATATCATCCTGCATTATATTGTCCAACATAATATTAAGAGTTTTAGTTCAGCTATTTGAAGAAATTAAAAGTTGCAACTGTGCATATCACAAACTAACAGTGTGTTTAATCCATTAAATGACAAAAAGATGACGTGTTTTGATGATATGATACAACATATAATCATACTTTAAGCATAATAAGATTAATAGCTGTAGGAGCATATACATAAAATGCATAAAATGACTGTCGTGCATAAATCAGACAGGTTTTTCTAAAGTTTAAAGAGGTGTTTACAATAGACTACAATTGGTTTATCTGAATGTGGCACATTTGGATGAACCAAGTCTGCGTTTCACTCAAATTTACCACCAATATCCTGATACGATCTCCAATATAATGGTCAAATCATGTGAATCTGCCTGCACAATGATCCAGAAGTACAAGAAAAGGTCTGTCGTCTGTCACTTTTGGATATTACAGGAGGACCGCTTTGCTAAAGGCCTCTGTGTCCACAGTGCTTGAGTTTAACACCCGTTCTTTACTCGGACCGGACTGATCTGCAGAGGAGCAGAGTGACTCCCCTCCTCAGCGCTGGGTCGGAATACAGGGTAGATCCTGGTCTCTGCTGGGGTGCCATAGTAAACCCTGAGCGGAAAATAATTACGCAGAAGTTGCACCCTTTCTGTGAAGGTACACCCTGTGAAGGAGTAGATCAGCGCTCTGGTATTCATGTCGTAGAAAGACACCAACCCTCCTTCGTAATCCACAAACACCCCGACCTTCTGGGGCTCTTCAGACAAGGACAGAGTGATGGGAGGGTTTGTGTTGGCCTGGCAACGTCCCCAATATAACCCCAATGTCCAGCATCCATTTTCAGGGCTGAGGGACAAAGTATCCCCTTTCCTGCTGATGGACTCTCTCACCACTCCGACTTCCCACCCCGTTTGCCCCTTGAGTGCAACTTCGTAGTAAAATTTCCCAGAGGAAAACCCCTCATTTCCCAGGACAAAGTGTAGAGAGTCGAACCTTGTGGGGTTGTCTGGGACTTCCCTCTTTGCGTCTCCATCCCTCACTTGTTTCCTGTCCTCCGAGACGATAAGGGAGGGGTGTGCCGTGTTGGGGTCCAGAGTCACGCTTGTTGCATGTTGCTCCTGGATGTTTCCGAGCTCATCGTCCAACACATTGTGCATCGGTTCCTCGGCGGTCTCCTCTTCAGCTGCCAGGTTGACTTCTCTGATAAAGCTCTCCATCTGTTGGTTGAGCGTCTCCACCATCATGGTCACCGCGCTGCTCACTGCCTCTACATGCAAGAGGTTTTTAACTGTAGGGCGGTGTTTTGTGTTGGAAGGGCAGGAGGTGGATGGGAGGTCCTGGAGGAGTTTAAAGTCCTCCTCAGTCTCTGTGAGCTCTTCCAGCTGGAGATTCACCCGATTGTTCTCCGCGATCTCCAGGTACAGTTGTTTGAGTAGTGCTTTGTCCTGCTGCTTTCTGCTTCTCCTCCAGCAGCGCCATCAGCTTCACCTTTTGGGCCTCAATTGAAGCCACCAGAGCAGTGAAGGCCTTGCCAGCTTCTGCTTTCATACTGTCCACTTCCTGCCGACGTTGTGTCATTGACCTTTCAACCCTCTGAACTCTCATGAACTTCTCGGTCAAAGTGTGTTTGACTTGCCTTTTTGTGACCTTGAGCTTAGTCTTCCTGTCTTTAAACTCTTCCTCTAAAGAGACGGCTTCGTGCATCATGTTCTCATCCCTAAAGCACTCCACGCAAACACAGCTCCGGTCCTTCCTGCAGTAAAACTGGATCACCTTGCTGTGCTTCCTGCACACCCTGTCCTCCAGGGTCTCCACAGGGTTGATCAGCTTGTGCCACTTTAAGGCCGGAACCGTGTGATGTGGATTCAGGTGGGCGTTGCAGTAAGAGGCCAGACAAACCAGGCAGGATTTCAGAGCCTTACACTTCTTCCCATGGCAGAGGTCGCAGGACACCTCCCCAGGCCCGGCTGGAGAACCACCGTCGTCACCTGCAACTCTCGTCCTCTTGAAAACCTCCAACATGTCTCTGAACTCTGTGTTGACTCGCAGCTTGGGGGATCTGTGGAAGTTCTCCTTGCACAGAGGGCATTGGTTGAAGCCACTGAAGGCCCAGTAGCTGGTGATGCAGCCCTTGCAGTAGTTGTGTCCGCAGGGAGTGGAGACGGGTTCAGTGAAACATTTCAGACAGATTGAACACAGAAAGTGCTCTTCCGACAGGGAAATGTTGGCTGAGGCCATATCTGTAGGAGGAAAGAAGGAGGAACCAATAACACAAACTTCAACAAGCTGAACTATCCACCATGGATTTCCTGCAAAAGTTGAACATACCCAGCAGTGGTGGGCGTCAGGGCCAGCAAGGCCTTCTCTGCTGGCCTAACATAAATCATGATCATAATTTGATAAAAGTTAATTTAATTTTGAATTTACTTTCCCTAAATATATACGTTTTTATCCAATCAGAATTCAGCTAGCTTGTGTTGCCAGGCTGTATGAAATCTGCCTGAGGCCTCAACAATGGAATCAACAATGCTGGCGTCTGTGCAATGTAAGTGAACGGGTACATACAGTTGATAGAGAGTTGCGACAGCCAATCAGATCACAAGTTGTTGTCAGTAGGCCTTCTAGAAGGCGTCACGTTGAACGTTGTACGCGTCCTGTGATTGGTCCAATCACACGCTGGCGCAGCTGTGTGGTTGTACTCACAGTGTTTCATTGTGCCGCTGGCTGTCGCCAACATGTGGCCGTCTTGTTGGTGTCTTTCTGATGTTAAACTGAGATTTTGCAGTTTAGTGAACACTCTTGTTAAAGCTGCCTGTATTCTGTGTGAACTTGTTAAATCTGTTTGGACAGATAATTTTAAATACCCTTTTATTTTTTAGTGTTGACAGCACCACGTAGAGATATGTTTTAATGGCTGATGCGAGTTTATTGATTTTTAAATGCGTTGGAAAATAGCCCGTTTTGTACACTTGAGGTGATGCAATGCCCAATAGTAGTAGTACGGTGGTCACGTGGTGTCATAAATGATGGTATTATGAGAGGTATTTACACCCTGGTTTCGGTACTTGTACTTTCTTTTTGTGCATGTACAGCGACTGAGCCTCTACTTAACGTACCAGATTTAATACGAAAACAATGTGATCAAACCGATTTGAGTAAACTGAAGCGTCAGACGTGCTCAAGAAGTCAAAGCTCACCTGTTCAGATGTCTCAGCTGTTGTTTCCTCAGTGGAAAGTGCCGTGGAGAAGCCTTCTCTCTCGGTTTCGTTTCATTTCCTGGTTCCTCCCCTGCCAGCCTCTCGTGTGTTTACTCTAGCTCTTCTACCTTTGTGGGGACCAGCTTAAGCTTTTATTCCCATAACATTTGTGCCACAGCTGTGCAGGCGGGGTAACCAGGAACACGAGGGGGAAACAGGACCCAAGTGCAGATGCCGGAGGAAGAGCAGATGCACTAAAGTGATTTTAATAATGAAAATAGCTGCAGATGATGAGTAGCTACAGAGATGTTTGTTGGTTAACCTCTTGAGATAATTACACGACTGATAGTGATGGCTTGCTGAATTACACTGGGTGCCATCATTGTTGAAACTGTCCTTCTGTCTAGTGTGCAGTGTGGAGTGTGCGGTGTGCAGTGTCTAGTGTCTAGTGTCTAGTGTGCAGTGTGCAGTGTGCAGTGTGCAGTGTCTAGTGTCTAGTGTCTAGTGTCTAGTGTGCAGTGTGCAGTGTCTAGTGTGCAGTGTCTAGTGTCTAGTGTGCAGTGTGTAGTGTGCAGTGTCTAGTGTCTAGTGTGCAGTGTGCAGTGTCTAGTGTCTAGTGTGCAGTGTGCAGTGTCTAGTGTCTAGTGTGCAATGTGTAGTATCTAATGTGTAGTGTGCAGTTTAATTTGATTTAAAAATAATTATTTTATTTTATTTAAAAAACATTTGGAAATCCAGGACAAGCTGGGAAATGTTTTGCGTTTCATAATAAAGAAAAAGAGTTTTGTAGAATAAAATAGTATTTTTGTAATTGTTTTATTAAATAAGAGCTGTCGGTCTTTATTATTATTATTATTGTTATTCTTTTATCAGTTCGTGACGTCAGTAAATCAGAGACAGAGAGAGAGACAGAGAGAGAGACAGAGAGACAGAGAGAGAGAGAGAGAGAGAGAGAGAGACAGAGAGAGAGAGAGAGAAGAAAAGAAAAGAAAAGAAAAGAAAAACAGAACATGAAGACATATTGTAAGTGATGAGAGAATACACCCCTTAAAATGGTTGGGTGTGTTTGTGTGTGCCCGTTAGAGCTTTTATGTCAAGTGTGTGGCTGAAAGTGGGTAAAAGAATGTATAGTGTGTGTTCCTGGGAGGGTGTATGTCTATGTATGTCTACGTGTGTGTGTGTGTGTGTGTTCTTGTGTCTTTTTGGGTGTCTGATAAGGTGAAGGTGTTTGTGTTGTCTCTTAAATGCCACACAGACCTTTACATTTTTTTGTGATCCTTTATTGTCAAAGACAAGTGGTAAATCAGTGGCAGCATACTAAATACTACAACAGTTACAACCCGCAGTGGCTTCCATTCAAAGCATCTCACTTCCGACCAGCGCAGAGAACAGGAAGTTGAAATGGGGAGGGAGAAGAAGGAAGTTGCTTACGCATATTTTCCAGAGCTTTGTACAAGGTAGGGAGGGGCTGTAGTTGGGAGTCCAATGTGAGCGTGGATACTCCGGTCACTCGCTGCCTCCCTTTAGTGACTGACTACAGCCACACAGCACTTGAGTAGAATTCATAGCTCGGTTATCACAGCTAAAATGTGTCCTCTAACATCTCCCCTCCCTTTGATTTTCCTCTGCGTGTCTGAGGGAGGTACAGCAGCACATCTGCTTCATGGAAGGTAACATGTTGTCCACCGAGCGCCAGTTGCGCTTACAAAAGTGACTTTGTGAGCTGGGTGATTTCAGAGCCATTAATATAATGCATCTGGCTGCCCGGCTAGGATGCTCTCTGAGTGCATCTATGGCCAAGCTTCACAGCGCTGCCATATCCTGTGTTTAAACGGGAAACAGTCTAATTGCAGGCCACTGCAGATCTGTATGCAAACTGACTGAGCCAAATATATTCAAGGCCGGGCTGCTCTGCTGCACCCGCTTCTTTCCCTTTGCCGTTTTTTAAGTCTAAAGCAGCGCAGCTCACCAACCCACGGCCATACTAGCTAGTAGCCAATAGAGGAGAGACAAGTGAGTGCTATTCTTATCCCCATGTAGTGCTGAGGAATGCCTTCGAGCTTTTCGAGAGCTTCAGCATCACACTGCTCACGACGCTCTCCTAAAGTTAGTCAAGTGGTGCTCAGTAAAGGCTGTGAGTGAAAGGAGCTCTTCAATTCGATGTTGTATAGCAGACTGTAGAGCAAGGCTGAAGACATAATTCGGGGCCAGGAAGTTCAGTCTGAAGGCTTATCAAACGCCAACATGCTGCACAACAGCTGCTATCCCTTTAAACAGGATTTTACAACTCTGGAAAGTTATTACCACAGATGATTTGCTCCTCTGTCTTGATGCTTGCATATAAACAAGGTATTTGATACGAAGCCCTTGTGGCTGTTGTTGCTATGAATAGTAGCGGCGGTTGAGCTGTTGACAGCAGTGTATCTTTTTTACCCAAAGCCCTCAGCAGAAATTAAATGGATGAGGATGCCTTGCATTTTTTCGATTCAGGGCTATTGTTGGTCAAAACACAGCCTAGTCCTTTGTATTCTAACAATGATCTAGTTGTAGCTGGGTGCTTGACACCACCACTTGACATTTTTTAAGAAATAGCCTAATTATATGGCTCCTCACATGTTAGGGTCACACATCCAAGTATACACTTAGCATTCTAGTTCACTACGGCTACCAGATGTGCCAAGCACGAGTGGATATCACTTCCTTCTCAACTCGCCTCCCCCTAATTTGCTCCCTCTGTGCAACAGGAGCTGCTGGTGACAGTGTCATGGCAACACACTGGGAAGTGCTACATCAAAGGCTGCTGAATGCAGCAGTGCCTTTTCCTTTGCTAACCCAGATGACAGCAATGCCACTACTGTTTGCGTCCTACGTGCCATTTCCATTATTACTGCGATTGTGTTCTACTTAAACTTTGTGCTTAAAATCCACTGCTGCAACCTGCTGCACTGGAACTGCTTTGAAGAATCGAGATGAAAGTGATAAAGTGAATGTGGGGTGTCTTGTTGCTTGTCTACTATCCACTTCATGTCTGCATGATTGTTTCACCACATTAATATTTCATTGCGCTGTGCCTCCAAGACAAAGTCCTGCATATTCATTATACTTTGAGTATGTTGTTTCCGCACTACACCAGCATCCAGGATCCTAAGACTATGCAGCTCTGTTCAACACAAAGTGTAACTGCGTCAAAAAAACATCCTATGGCAAGTCTGTGGCTTTGCTCAAAAAAAAATAAAGATAAAGACAAGTCTTCTCAAAGGTGTTGGAAAACAAATCATCAAAGATGTCATTTTTGTCATTTATTACACTATTACACCCAAATCCTGCTCTTAGTAGCTGACACTAATCCCAAGAAAGACAATGCTGCTTGTACTGGACACCTGATTGTTGCTTTGTCAGCTCTCCCTGGATAAATAAAAGCTTTAACAGTTTCTAAAACTGCTGTGGCAATGCCTCGGGTTACGTAAACACAAGAATGGTCCAAGCAGGCCATCCAGAAATTACAGTCCTTCGAGCACAGCGTCTACCACAGGTTCTAGAAGTCTACTTTTAATTGGGATGACAATTTAATTTGGCCAACATGTCTCTGTTTAAATCAGGATGTCATTAATTGCCCTGAGGGGAATTCAATTTACTGAGCCAGCATTAAACAGCAGCTCCCATCACGCTCAACAAAGCACAGCATTATAATCATTAAGCAGTAAACAACATTCCCATCAAATTCCAAGTCTGGTTTGTCAAGTAATGCCACACATGAGCTCTTGTATGCTGCAAGGAGAGCACTATACACAGCACTAAATGTTTCTCCATTTTTTATAATGCAGCTGTGTGTTGGTTCTTTGAGAGTGCAGTTTTTAACTTACGGCACTCTAAATTAGCTTTTCTACGTTGGTTAAAATGTTAAACGTTTTTGGCTATTGCAGAGGACATGCAAGAAATGGGAATTGGAAGGCATCGTTACATATACATTGAAATTCACACACCTGTCAACTGTGCATTGAACAATGATCTAGATATGATGATAAATACAGTTAATGTACTATGTCATTTTGAATTATTTTCTATTGTTTATCTGCATAGTTTTTTACAGAAACTGGTGGGTCAGGTCAGTCAGGTGTCTGGCAGTCTTCTTTTGAGAAACCATAGAACTATAGTATGTTCAGGTGCAGACGCAGAGATAAACATCTGCTTATGTACAGACCTGCCTGCGACTGATTGCCTTCCTGTGTGCCCTGACTGCTTGGCTACAGTTGGGTGGAGACAAAAAAGCCTGGACACTCACTTACACTTTCCTCTATGAACACCCACAATTGACCTATACCTTTATTTACAGTATTTTATAATCACATTGTGCGTGTTTATATATATTTCATAATATAATATCATAAGAAAACATAATCCCAATGACAAAAGAAATAGAAAATAGAAAAAGTATAGTTCAGCTATGACTACTGAAGCTCGACTCAGTACAGTTTTTATGGTGGAGCATACTGGCTTCAAAAGAAACAGGGGGGAAATATGGAAATGTGACCTACTGGCTATGCAAATACACAGTATAAGTTTCCAGTGCTGGAGGTTCTGCAGAGTGGACAGCATGGAACGGTCAACAACAAGTGACTCGTGGCTGCATCACATTTCCCCATATGTAAAGTACTTGACAGCAGGCCTGTTTGCAACAGCAACCCACGAGCATGTATGGCGTCCACGGCACATGGTGAGCAAATATGACACCCCTCTCCGGGTTTGGAAAGATGCAAATACAGATGTGTGTACAAAAGTCAGTTTGATATTCAACAATTTGCATTTCACCTCTGTTGCTGTTTCAGGTTTACATTGCAGACATTCAGCTGAGGCTGACAGATCAAATGAAATGAAAAAAGGTCATTTTAAGCGCAGGTCTAACGATAAGGAACGCACAAAGAAACTACAGACAACCTTTGAAAGCGTGTGGCAAACAGTCTACGTCTTCATTAAATCACAGCAAGGCCAACAGGCTGGCAGATGAATAGAAGACGCAGTTCTGAACAGTGATCCCATATGTGGCCCTGTGTCAGAAAACATAGGGTTTTTTCATTTTTATAAACACAACTTCTTGTTTTTCTAACCCAGCAACAGACAGACTTTTCCACCTAGGACTGAACTGAAAACAAAAAACTGTGTGTGCGAGTAGCCTACATCTTTAGATGCAATTCCACCCAAACTACTCAACACTTTTAATTCCAACAACCGTTTTTCAAGGAACTAAAAGGTTCCTTTGGCCTGTTGTTGTCTGCATTTCCACCGTGATCTAAAGACTTGCAAAGATTAGGCAAATGAGTCCGCTTACTAATGTGTGAAAAAGTGACGGTTGTTTTTATCATTTTTAACGTTACAGCAACAGACAGGCGTCATTATTTAACAGTAAGACTAGAAGAGCAGAATAAGACCTGGAATTCGTCGTCGGTCCATCTTTCGTATGCTTTCTGTAAAATTGCATCAAAGCACATGCGAGTACACGACCAATCTGAAATGTTCATCGCTGTAAGCCCCACCCCCAAAGTTTCTGTACTTCTTGGAAATAATAATGTTCCCAGAGATGAAAATCGTATCCCCAGACATTTAGCATCAGTGTCCTCATGTCCTATTCATCTGGATGAGCTCTCTCCCCTTTCTGAACAACTTTAAAATAAGTCGGCATTTAAAAGAAAATGTCCATTCTGATGACCCCCGATACCAAGTATTATTTCTGTATCAGCTCAAACAAAGCCAATTAAAATCTAATCCTTTCTACTGTGTTTTGTCCACCCCATTCCACTGCAATCAAAAGTGTGTGAATGTGAAAAGAAAATGTATTTTTGTGTGGCTACTCTGATTTTGTAAGCCTGTTTGGGCTGGGAATATGATTTATACTTAAAACAATAAAAAAAATTAACTATAAAAAGAGAAGACTTCAAAATACACAGTCAATAAAGTTTAATGCTAACAAATAAGTTATCTCTCTTCTTTTTCTTATCAGCAGAGATACGTGTGCAAAACATATGATATACACAGAGACACACAACGCATCTCTTTTTTAGCCAGAGTTCATTGTCGTTTTCACAGCGCCAGTGGCAGGTCATAAAATAATACATACATAAACATGAATAATGTTAGACTGATTCTGAGAGATCCTTTGTGAGGGAAAAAGCTCAGCTCTATAATAGAACTGTACAATCGGAGTGTTGCAGTAGAAACAACTCATACATGTAATCATTTTAAAATCAGGACCTTTAACGTTTCAGATATGTATAAATCAACATTAATGTACATATAAGTAAATATAATCGGATCAGACTCTGTATCAGTAAATACCCTACTTGGATTGGGATTGGGGCCAAAAAAATAAATCACAATCACTAGTGTTTTGGGACAGAGTGACATGCTTATTGAAATGCATATTCACTCCTGCGCTACACATTAGTCCTGAGAACAGTATCTAGGTCTATGACTTGCCTCTGTCTCCGACAGCCCTTTATACTTGGTGTTACTGTCATTACTTGTTGGACATGTAAAGTACAACAGACATGACTGGTAAGAGTAGATGAGAGGGATTCAGACGCACACACTTAAAAACAGACACAAAAGACTTTGAGCTGAAAGTGCCCGAAGCCGCAAAGACCTGAAGACTGAGGCATCGAGTTTCAGTGGGATTACTGGCAACATTTTGACACTCCAGATTAGATAAATGTTTATATTATAAATCTGCTTAGTGGAGATCTGAAATGTCTTAAGCAAAGGAAGCCTTGCACCTGGGCCTCGCCATTACAAGAGAACATATCACAATATATTGCACCATTTGTGACGAGTGAAGAGTGGACTGAGAGGTGGCAGTCTCTACTCGTTTTACACTGATTATTTTGTAGTGTCTAACAACAGGCACTTCATTCTGTATTTACGCAGTGTTGGGCCATTTGCTGATATATCTCATGAGATAACAGAAATGTGTTAACCATCAAAAATGTTGCCATATTATTTACACCGGGTATATTAGAACATTGAAGGCTAATTATTACTAAAACGACTGCTTTATGGCAGTATTTGTATATGTTTTTTGCACTGATGGTGAAGTACCTTGATCCGTCAGCTATTTGATTGTAGTTTTGCAACTTAAAAATATGTCCCTCAGAACACTTCCGGGAGTGGTAATCAAAATCAATGTTGACAACAGCCCTTGAGAACATGCTGTGCCAGTGATTTAGCCAGCAGGAACAATTTACCACTAATCACTCCTTTCAAACCAACAAAGATTAGAAATGCATTACTAAATATAAACTTAAAAACGGCTCTGACACTTGGAGTATCTATCCGTGTTCCTGAAAGAGATGGCTGAGGTTATACCAGGGAGGGAACTGAAGTTGTGTAGGTATTCTGATACAAACAGGTGCATGGATGGGACACTCAAATCTCAAGCAGAGAAGAGAAACAGGCGAGAGCTCCAAGGGATGGTAAATAATTAAAAGGAGAAGATTGTGGAGAAAAGGGAAGTTAAGAGAGACTATGGCTCACTCGATCATTACAACTGTGCGCTTGCCTCTGCCATCTGCCACATGAAACATTTCTAGCCATTTCCATCTTCACCTTTTTTTAGCTGTGGTGCCGTTTTCACTGTCCCACAGAAAAGCTCTCCCTGTTCCTTTCTCTTTGGCTCAGCAGCAATAGAGAGATGCAGTCTCCCGGGTTGAGGTTGTTTTGCGGCCTCTTAAGCCTTTATTTAACTGGAAAACGCTGCCCAAACACAACCGCAGACTTGTGGGATCAACCAGCTGCGGTGCTAGAGAGATTAGATATAAATGCCTTGCTCAAGGGTATCTCGCTGTTAATCGCTGAGGGAGGAGAGAGATGCAAGATTAATGACATTTTCCCATACACAGATCTGCCAGATGGCTCAGAGACTTGGACTAACAACTTTCAGTGCACACTTTTGTCACTTTACTGGCTTAACTAAATCAAACCACCCATTTGCCCTGCACCCTGTTAACAGGCAGTAATAAGACATGATGGCTTGAATCAGTCTGAATGTGTTAGATACACCATTTGTCACAGCAACTTCTGGGATAGTGATTCCTTTGATCAGTAATACCAACAAAAGAAGACTGGGATGGCTTACTGGATTTCTGAACTGAGCAAGAGAGAGGGGGGGAAATATCACATCTTTTCTTTGCAGTAGAGCAAAAGAGTCATGTGCGTGTCTAATCCACAGCTGTCGTCCCCTATTTTTATCTAACTGAATGAAAAATAGAGCAGCGTGACAGAGAAACCTCTCCCACTACAGACAGACAGACAGGCAGACAGGTGGGCAGACAGGCAGCCCTCCTGTCTGCCTCTCTGACGTAACAAGTTACCGCCTCGGGGCTCGCCTCTGATGACAGATTAGAGAAGCAGGGAGGCAGGAAGTGGAAGAAAGAAAGGAAGAGGGAGAGAGAATCCCTGCCCCCTCCTCCCTCCCGAGCTCTGGGAGGCTGCTGGACTAGAGAAAGCCGAGGGGAGGAAGGGTAGTGGTGACGGCTTATTGTTTGAGCTCTGTGTGCTGTGGTTCCAGCCACAGCGTACACTCATCCAGGCCTGGCTATTTATATCCTCTCAATATCCATGCAGGCGGAGGCAGGCTGCAGTCGCTTTCATCATTGCATACATTATGGAGGGAGACGCTGCATTAAAGAGTCTGCCTGCTGTGAGCACGCCTGCTTGAACTACTTTTCTTTCAGGATTTCCCCAATTTATGTTTGGACGATGCCGGGCGCTGTATTGTATGCTGCTTTATTGTTTTTACAAGTAAAAAAATAACACATTCAGTCAGCTAAAAAACATTAAGGCTCAGAAAAATCTATTTTTTTGCTGAAATGTTAGCGCTAAACATTAAAAGGGGCAGTCTAGTTTAGCATTGTTTTTTCATGAAGTTGGGGAACTTTTTAGAGACAAAGCGGTCAAATTCGAAGCAGCAGAGGCGGAGACATCCGGTCGTTTAGTCCCTGTAGGGGTCGAGTTCCAAAAACGCTGGACCCCACATTTCCCATAATGCAGCTCAACCGCATCGGTCATGATCTTTCCTGATACTGACATCATCGGGGTAATTAAAAATACTTCTTCAAGAGCCACAGAGTAGTACTCAGTACTAGGGCTGCAACAACGAATCGATAAAATCGATCAAATTCGATTACAAAAAACGTCGGCAACGAATGTTCTTATCGATTCTTTGGGTCTGCGTCGTTACACCCTGTGTCGCGGAGCTGGCTGCGTCACTTAAAAAAACATTCGAAAAATGGCGGAGACGGA
>JAVQJL010060083.1:0-13786 GCA_036024295.1 Nannoperca obscura | reverse complement strand
AATGTCTTGACTCTATTTTCTATTCATTTCACAATGTATGGTGGTGAATAAGTGTGACTTTTCATGGAAAACACAAAATTGTTTGGGTGACCCCAAACTTTTGAACGGTAGTGTACATGGATCAAGTTATTGTTAGAAAATTAACATACACATTATAACATATTATGTATATTACATATATGTATGAATGGCTCTGATTTGTTATTCAACCAATCTCTTGCACGAATATAATCAGTCAAGTCTGCATTATTAACTGCATTCTTGTGTTATTTAGCCTTTATGTTTTGTTCTTTGTTTTTAAAGCAGGTATGATCAATATGTTATATTAACAATTATATAAACAGCTCATTGGTTAGCTGCAACCCCCTCCAAATAAAATTGTAGAAGCATTTAGGAGCATTTAGCAACTAAAAAGGCATATTTTTATCAGGTGGAGACAAAAGCACAGCTAAAAGGAGATTGAATATTGGACTTATACTCATCCAGTTGCTAATGTTGCCCTATCTGCTGGATGTGTAACTGTTCGCCATATCAACTTTATGAGGTGATAAACCTATGTTAGTGTCGTGTTTAGCTACAGCTGCCCCAAAGCAGCCAGAGACATTTATAATTGATTGCAGTTTTAAGTGTTTGTGTCACCCATAAGCTACATTAGGCTACACAGCTAGCTTAGCTTCTGCTAACGTGTCTGTAACTTTGTAAGCAAACAAGGAGAGGGTCTGGATAAAATGCAATGATAGGCCTGAGTCATTTTCACATTTAGGCTAAATATTCATCTTTCATATTAATCTCATGACATTTAATTGTAGATGCATGTCCCCAAGTAGAAGTTCAAATATTGGATATTTCCGTTAGCATACAGGTGAGTTGATTTAGCTGAACTTCTTGATTACTGAAGCCGATTAATTAATGAGAGTTGTAAACGAAAATTCTAAAATGTATTTCAAAATTAGGCCAGTGAAACACACTCGGCGAGTGCCCCGCACCCTTTACGAACAGCGCGTGCCTTGAATTAACGCGCGTGGGGAGAGTATATGTTCATCTTAAAGAAGAGTTTTCATCAGTGACACTTGACTCTTCCTCCCCTCGCTCCCAGCTCGAGCGTCGGCACTCTTCCTCCGCGGAGGCAGCGACGACACGGTACTCGTTTCCCAGACGCGGACACTCGAGGAGGACCGGAGTGGGGAAGCCACGTGGAATGTGTTAAGTGATGAAGTCCGCTGCCGCAGCCTTCCCGCCGTGCTGGACCATCTCAGCTGGCGACCACGAGTTGCGATGAAACTTTCTAATAACGCGCAGCTCGCCCTCAACGCTGCGCCGAAAACAGAAGGGATGCTTCTCTCGAGTTCGGCTGCTTGAATTCAAATGAACGTTTAGTGTTATTTGGACAGTGCTGGAGATGAAGGCAGGTCGACGGACTATGAACCTTTCCGTGTGGATATTAGTCTTCAACTTTTTGTTGTGCTGGACTTCGGTTGACGCACAGGTAATGAAACATTTGTATTTAACATTTTGTACATTTGTAACATTTTTGGGGTATTTTTTAGCAAACACTGACACTATAACAGTCGCTATTTCTTTTTTTAATTTGCTGCTGAAGTGATAATTTTCATGTATAATATACATATATACATACATGCCTTTCTCCATCCCTTCTGTATCTTTCTTCAATGTTACAGTGTCGTTGAGCTATTTGCCCTTCACATACACAAAGAACACGTACAGACAAGAGAAGTGGTCATCAGTATGAGTCATATATTGTGTAGTAGGCTATGGTATTTTCTGATGAGGACTATGTGCCTGTACAGTGTACAGTTTAGTTTGTCTATGTTAGTCTGTATAAGCTGTAGTTTGTCTACAACACAATATAATACCTCTTGATATGTGGCCACCATGTGTTGCTTTTTCACTGCTGCCCTTCACTGTGTGGCTCGTCACAGAAGCGGTGCAACAGTGGCACTGCAGAAAGTCTCTTTGTGTTTATCATGAGCTGGACTTTTTGGAGTTGTATCAGACACCGTCATCTGCCAATTTCTTATCACACTCTGCCCATTTTACCTGCTCCACGTACCATTTCATATCTGATCAAGTCTGCTCAGCATCTGACAGTAGCCAGTGTGACTTCTAATTCAATTAGATGGTGTCTGATGCCCAGCCCTAGACAGAGTAAGAGTTACACCTAACATCCCTCTAAATGACTGAAGAACTTTATTCTTACATAATTACATTTCAAATTATTCAGTTTGAGCTGCAACAAAAAGGTAAAGGAGAGTAACACCAGCCTTATTGGCTTATTCAAATTCTGGCAAGTGACTCACCAGATTTGCAGGGTTATTAGTCATTGGCCTGTGAATGATCCAGAGATGTTCAGAATAGCGTGTAACATGCAAAAATGATTGTTGTTGTTGTTGTTGTCACTATCTTGAAATGAGACCAGGAGAGTCTTCCTGCATTATCACCACCATGGACAGCGTCTGCAGCACCATGAACACTACAAAACTGAATGAAGGGGATACGGTACTAAAAAAACAAAAAAACACTGCAAGGACTAACAATGTTGTGCTGCCATGAAATTGCAAATAATAGAATCATGAATAGTTTGGCTTTGGCGATATGGGACATTTAAATATTGATGTTTTTCTAGTTTTTTTTTAGCCCCAAATATTGGAGTCAGTAAGAGTAAATACAAATTGAATTATTCTACTAGCATTAAACTGTATGATTCTGTATTTATACATAACTTAGATATACTTCCCATATTGACACTAGAAGGCTTTAAAAAAAATCCTCTTGTGAAATGGACTTTAGTCTGATAACCACACTGAATTAAAAGTTTGATTTGCTTCCTTTAGTCAGCCTGACAACATGCTGACCAATTTAGCCAATTTCATGTTGGGAGGGGGTGCTGCTTTATTTAATTTTGTCCTAACCATTTAGTAGTGAGTGACGTTTGTGTTGTGCAGATGTTCCCTTCAGTTGATGTGGCAGCTCTGGTAGGGGTTACTAGAAGCTGTTAACTTCTTTCATACTGTTTAAAAATGTTGCCCATTTCAAAGTTGTTGTTTCTGTAAGTCAAGTTACAAACAGCCAAAACAGTCTCATCCATGACTGTTTTGCCCATGCCATTTTTGTCGTAATTTCTCATGGATGTAGCTAACTAGCTAGCTAGCTATGAAGATACTGCCTTAATTCCACCTATTAAGCTCAGCTGTTTCTCCAACTAGGGTTCAGTGGGCACCACACCAGACCTATTTGAATTGCTGACCAAACTGTAATGTGGGGAGTGATTCAGAGGTCTCTGTGATTTAAAGAAGAATCATTTTCTGATTTTGATTGTCCAATTTGAACCCTTTTAGAAGTGATGCTGTTAAAAGACACTCTCCTGATCGTGCAAATTCAGAGAGGCAGAAGAAATGTGCTTTAAAGTGTGTGCAGTGCACAACAGTTCAACCCTTAGCCTTATTATACATTCTTGGCCCTGGTTATACATATGCATTTCCAGAAAATTCTTCCCGTAAGCTAGTCAGTTTTTCTAGAATGTGGCATGTGACAGCCAGGTCAGAAAGTATTTTCATGATGGGAAAGCAAGGCTAGTGAGAAAAGAGATGTGCATCCTTTCTGTCAGTGAACACATCATAGATTACTGTAAAGAAATAATCACTTGCCTTTTATCTCTGTAATTAAAACTTCACTCGACTCTTGTTCTCTCTCTATCTCTCTCTCTCTCTCTCTCTCTCTCTCTCTCTCTCATTATGCAACCCTGTCTCCTGAAAATGAAGTTAATATGGTTTTGCCTTATACGTCCTACAGGAAACATAGTTGCTTTCTGGATTACATTCACCAGGAACATATATTGATACCAGAGACTGTGTGTGTGTGTGTGTGTGTGTGTGTGTGTGTGTGTGTGTGTGTTTCAGAGTAAAGTGGTTAGCTTTAGGCTATAAAAACAGTCACACCAAGATAGTGGTTAGTTGATGATTGTAGCTTTGGTTAACCTAAACACGTCCTGTCTTGTGCTTCAAGTCAAAGTAGATTTTTTCAATATTTAATCAGGAGTGGCCATTGGCCTTCTTCTATATCTTTAAATTGTATTCAGACATGAATCAAGTGTTTCCAAGCTTTCTTGCCACCACAGTTCTTGGGAAATGGCAGACATTTCAGAAAACCTCCTCTTCCACTGTGTCTGCAGCACACATTTAAGCATGTACATCTTACTGGTGAGAGGACATCCAGTATGCCTGATTGGTCTGCTTATTGGTGTGTAAGAAATGTAATTTTACATGGTTCTATAAACCTGACTTTGTATTATAAATAAAATGGCAATTATTTTGAAAGGCTCACAGGTTATGAGACAGCATGAATCCATAATGATGTCTCAATTCAAATGTTCAGTGCTTGTATTTGAGTGAAAAAACCAGCATAATTTCTACCGACAAGTAGAGATGGTGAGAACTTTGAGTCAGTGCTTACAACACTTCTGCTTCTACATGTGTTCATTGACCTGGAATTACAGATCTGGGGATGACACATGCTTTCTCCTCTCATTTGTGCCACAAGGAAGACTCATAAGTCTGGTTTTACAGCTTGAACCAACTTTCCTGGATTTCAGCAGGTAACTGCCACCTCAGAATGAAGAAAGAAATTCAAAAGAATTTGACTTGGCAAGATAAAGGAGTGTGACTTCTAGTATTAAATACTATCATAGGTGCCTGAGCAATGGAGCAAGTGGAGCATCTGCATCCCAATTATTAGACATGGGGGACCAAACGTGCACTTCCAAATGATACTTGTTCATCGATACAACTTTGCCACAATAGAACAACTAAATGTTCCGCAATCATCTGTAAGGTGGTCATAAAACTCAAGCCGGGTTGTCTTAAGTCAGTCAATTCTTTGTGTTGACATTCAGAAAAAAAAAAAAAAGTTTAATATTGTAGGAAGATATGTGTTCTCTCCAGCACCAAACATTTATTCTAAAAGAGGAAAGTCTCAAGCTATACAATAATTGAAGGGCTTAGTTATGGCTTTCACCGTGTGTGAAAAAAATGAAAGGAAAATGGGAATAAAAGGAGAGATAGACATGGATCTTACTGTGGCTGAGACTTATTGCAAAATAAAATATAATCTTTTATAAAGTGAGGTTTTTCAGAACTTACAAAAAGGAAAGCACTTCTTTATTAGTAATTGTATAAGATGCATGTAGAGATAACTGTAATCTCCCAACAACTATTAGATATATTAACTTGCAATGTTGAAAATTGATAGTCCCCAGATAATAAATCCTAATGACTTTGGTGATCCCTGACTTTTCCTCTAGTGCCACCATCAGGTCCATACTTTGCTTTATAAACAAATACCTGCAAAACACATGACATTCCCATCAGCTGTTTACAGGCTAACATGAAAACCTATGGTTGACTGGGTTTTATGGTTTGTATAGAATCACGGTGTTCCACATTCAGCAGAACAGACATCAGTTTGCTCTCTTTGATTTGATTTACACCTTTTTCAAACTATTTGTCAGATGGTTTGACAGATGGACTTGTTTGGGACACAGATGCTCTTCTCAGGCAATTTCATGGCAATTCACACTTTAAATAGTGTGACGCTAACTGACTGCACGGTGATAGAAATGACTCCCATATGACGTCATGTTGACAAAGCTTCAAGTGACAAAGCCTCTTTGATGAGTGGAAAAAAGGTCTTTGACAGTTCTATTTGACTTCTATTGTTTGCATCTTCACACCAGTAGACTGATAGGCAAAAATACCTAGCTGAATTCAACCACATAGTCACACAACTAAATGTTTGTGAATTAAAAAATCCTCTTGAATAGTGAGGACATTCCATATTGCTGCATTTCATTTATAGTGAAGGAAGAATCCGTTTTGTAGAAGAAGCAAAAACTGTGTTTTTGTCAAAGCTCAGAATACCTTCAATCAGTTGTAAAAACTGCTGCATTTATATTATTAAATTGTATGGGGCTTTAGCTGCCCTAAAATTTGATGATTGGTTTGTAATGCAACAATACTATAGCCACACTAGCAGGCCTTTGAGATTGTAAGACTCATTACACCACACAAAAAAATGTTGTTGCACATAAGAGGGCAGAATGTTGGAAGTGTTGCTTTGTGCCAGACCCTGCAGCGCTTTGAAAGTTTCAAGTAAAACCCAATGTAAAATATATAAGGAGCCAATTAAAATGAGATGAGCACACACCTGATCTTGTTTTTTGTGCTCCACAGATGGGGTTTGATGGTCCTCTTTCTGCACAGGAGCAGATGTACATCCTTTATGAAATCAAACTACAGTGCTACCAGAACCTCTCCAACATTGACCCAGGGTCCACAGGTAAAAAACGTGCACAGAAAGGTTTTTCATTTTTATGAAATGCAAAACAATTTTACACATTTGGGGTAGTTGGTAGTTGGGGTATTTTTCTTCATGCTCATGTGGGAAGCAATACAATTTCAAGTTGTAAAACGTCAGAGAACTTTAACTGGAGAAACGATGGAGAAAGAATTTTGGAGCTTTATGTCTGTCTGTTATTTAGATTTATCAAATATACATCGTATATGAACAGATCATGTATGTAAACAACTTCCTGTTTGCTAAGCCCTGCTCCCCTTACTTACTGTTGCTATGCCTGCAGACTTTCCAATCAAACATGGCACATGTGCAGGTTACAGCAATAACCTTGACAGATTTATCACTCAATTCTTGGTAATTTACTTGCCAGAAGGGTATCGGCTGTCAGCAGTGAGATTTCATAAAATAATCATGAAAACCAACAGTGGAAATTCTTTAGGGAGTGCTACTGACCAAATGCAAATGACATCTGAGTTCTGTGGCCACTTCACAGACTTATATTATTATTATTATTATATTTGGGAACTTTGGCATCAAAGCTGCAATTATATCCTATGCCAAAAGCACTGACAGCTTTAAACTGTTTTCAACCGTTTTAGATTTTAAACCTTTATGACACAGCATCAAATTATCACAGCGGCAGCTTGAGGCTGACCAATTACCTACAGTTTCAAATGTAGCCTTTTTGACTATTTATCATCTTGAAAAAATGTTCAGTGGTGATGTAAGATGAATTATGTGACTTGACTGAATAAAAAGAGCATTGCTTTTGAAAGTTGCACTTTACAGTGTTTTTCATATACCACTGCCGTCATTTTGTGGTTAGAGCAGACAGGAGATGAGTCAGCAGAGTTGCAGATGTAGTTTTTGGAGTGTTCATTTTACTTCCAGTTGTGTCCATACATTGCTCTCACATTTCTCACTAGATTAATGTTTATTTTTTATTTTGTATATATCTTGCTACACAATACAATCCACTGACATCCATTGGTTTCTTATTTAAAGCTTTTTTTTTTTTGGCAAAACAGCAAGGGAAACTGTGCTTCTAGATAAATCAGTGTAGAGCCACGATTCACTACATGCTGTGTGTAGTAAAGATTTAACTGTTGTTGGTATATGGAAGAATGTGTTGTGTTGAAGAATGTGTTGTTGTCAGTGTCAGTGGTAGAGCACATGCTTCACATGTATAAGGTACTGAGTTCAATCCCTGGCATCTCCAATCCTGGAAGTCGCTTTGGATAAAAGCGTCTGCTAAATGTAAATGTAAAAGAATACTCCGTTGAAAAGAACACAATGCAGTGACTAAGATGGTGTGTAGTGTGTATGTGTATGACTTCATTTCTCATTGACTATGTAAATAATGATCTGAGAAGGTAGAGTGCATAACTTTGCAGACATGTATTAAGTTGCTCAAGTGATTTAAAAACCAATGAACATTTGACATCTAATACATTTACTTCAAAACAAGTGCTGTGAGCATTCATCTGAAGTTTACAGAGCTAATTTGAGAGTAAATTGGGTTCTGGGGAGATTTAAGGATATTTCAGGGAGATTCACAGCGGAGACAATGTAAGCCTTGTTTCTTCTTTAAATAAGACTATTATAATTACCCTAGTCTTGGTGAGGTCTTTGGTGATTTTAAACTATGAAAACCCTTCTTCTCAGCTTTCAGACCCTGAGGTTTATAAGCCTTACAAGATTCAAAGTAACATTATGTAAAATCAACAAGGAATTTAACAGAGAAACACAAGCTAATATTTATATGCACATGCATGTAATTTCAATTAAAAACAATAGAAAAACAACAAGAACATTGATAAATCTTCTTTTCTTCCTCCTCATTTTAGTTGACAAACAACAAAATTGTGTAATATTTCATACTTCATCTCACGTGGACAGGAGTAGGATGGACACAGCCTGGTTAATCTGTCTCAGTAAAATAATCTGATTGACATAGTTTTAAATATTGTGATTTAATTGCGAACTGAGTGACAGCATCAGTCTGCTCACCTCTGTTCACTGAGTCCATTCTGGCAGAATTGAACAGTTTGAAGGATGTTTACTGGGTAAAATCAGTTGTGAGTGGATCCATGAAATGGATCCATGTTTTCTTCATTTTGTCATTTGTCATCAGGTGACTTTCAAATGTTACCATGGAAACACAGCCTTTAATTTAATATATTGTATACAAAAGAGTTCAAAACATTTTAAGTGCTGTGGTGCGTTCAAGATTAAAATCCAATACAAGAAACAGCTCTGAAGATTTAGCAAAACTGCATTGTTCTGGGGTCTATACGTTGTTACAACAAAAGGGATTTAAACAATATAATGTTATGATTAATGTTATGATATGATTAAAAGTCATCAAGCTCAAAATACTGCATCCCAAGGCATCAGCAAGTAACAGTGGAAGCTGCTCCATCACTGCTCATTATCTTTGCCTGTGTAACTGGCAATAATAGGACATTATAGTAACATTTTCCTTACAGCATGTGTAGAATGACAGTATAACTCACTAAATATGACCTTCTTATGTGGTGAGTCAATATTAAAGTCTCATAAAAAACTGAACATTTTATTTTGGCGCTATTTATTGCTGGGCTTTGCATCACCACTGTTAAAATACAGGTGGTTCTGTTTGGCTGCTCGTGTATAGACCACAGACTGTATATTTCAATAAGTAACAAACAGTTACTGTTTTATTATAAGAGGAGAATTTCAGGATTTGTTTAAAAAAATCACAGTGGAGATGGAAATACTTATGGTTTAAGTTACATTTTCATGATAAGAATATATTTCACATTAACATAATAATTAGATGTCAAAGAACCTGCCCGGCATTTAGAGTTTATCAACAACCAACCAGAGGTAAATTAGGGTTCATTAACTATAACCAAGAATAATCTGTCAGATTAGTTAGTACATAGTACAATGTGAACATGCCATGGATCAAATTAAAATATAACAAAAAAGATTTTTAGCAAAAAACAAACAATACAAAACATAAAAAACACCATTGATGATATAGCAGATGGCATTATGTGTATATTATCTTCCTCTCACTCTTCCTCTCCTCACTGTAGATGAGGTGTGCCCCCCAGACTGGGACGGTCTTATTTGTTGGCCCCACGGCTCCCCTGGGCTGGTTACCAAGGTTCCCTGCCCCTCTTACATCTATGACTTCAATCACAAAGGTTAAAGACAAAGCTTTTTTTTTTTTTATCAGATGCACCATCACCAACACAGAGAGCTAGAAGATCGTTAAGAGCTTTAAATGTAGAGATAAAATATCTGTTTTTTTAGCATGACTTACTTTAAAGTGAACTACCTGAAATATTCAAACCAAAACTTTTTTTTTTTGCTTTCATACTTCACATTTTAAAGCATTATCTAAAAGTATGTGTTCACAGGACATGCTTACAGGAAGTGTGATGTCAACGGTTCCTGGGTGTTTGTGGACCGCTGGAACAAAACATGGACCAACTACTCAGAGTGTCTGCGCTTCCTTCAGCCCAATGATGAGGAAGGGAGAGTAAGTATGATTGTAAAAAAACTCAAGCAGGAGCTGATTTGATTAACTGGCTAATCCAAATCTAATTCACATACCTACATGGATAGATTGTCATGTGACTGTGAACAATCAAAGCAATGTTCTTTGAAAAAGGAAATCAGATGCTCGGCAGTAATGTGCGCTTCATCTTATGTAAGGACATAAGACCACATGATTGTCTAACAAATGCCCAGCTGTTGCCTGCTTATTAGCCCTTAATATGAAGCCATGTCAACTTCCGACTCCTCATAACAGGCCGCATGTCTGAGTTGTTAGCAGTTCATTTGAAGAATGACCTTCTCCTCTCATGCTTTTAAATTGCTATAGGCCAGAGGTATTCAGTATTTGTAGTAACAACATCATTAGAGAAAAGTCTGAAAAACTGACATAATTTTGTGTAGCAGGATCATGTTTTTTTAATTTCTTACTGTGCATTGAGTCACAAAAATTAAGACTTGTCTGGACTTGACTGCCAGCATAGATGCTTTGCATCACCATTTGTTTCTATTACAAAAGTGTGTACTTGGTGGGGTTTTGGCCATTATGCAATAGTAATTGGCTACTCAGCACTGAGATAATAAAAAAAACATGTTGACATGGAAATGTATATCTTAAAGACTTGAGAAGATTTGACCAAAAACATCCCTGTTGTGTTTTAAAAAATATCCATTACTGCAGCTTTAAATTTGCCTATCAGGTAGATGTATTTAGTTTTCTCACAAAATATGAATCTCCTTGACTGCTTTTAAAATGTATTAGTACAAGTGTTCACTACTTTGAGGTTAATTCAATTGAATAATCCACCACTCTGATCAATGTAACCATGTTACTGGAGGGAAAAAAGGGAGCTATAGCCATCTTTTGTTCATGGTATCAGCTGAATCTTCTGGCTCGTCAGACCAATGCTTGAAAAGATGGCATTATCATATATTTCAGACAAAAAAGGGTCTTTGTTGAAACTCCTTATGTTGCCTCTAGTTTATACACATTAGCAAAGCCCTTCATCTGTCAGAGATTAAGCATTTAAGTCACATAAGACTTTACAAATCTACCATTTTTCTGTTTTGATTAACTTCAGACAAAACACACACTGACATAGTAAGGGCTTTGTGAATTGGGTACAGATCACTTCTTTAATTTGTGCAGCAAACACAGCAGCCTTAGCATTAGTTTCAACTTTAATATTCAGTGCGCCCGTTATTCCTTCATCTTCTGTCAAAATGCAAATACAAAATTATTTCACTCATAAAACATCAGTGGTGGGGGCTTTCTTGCTCTCATTGCAGCCTTCTGTTTAGTCAAGCAGCTGTGAGAGATGTGTGTTTCTTCTGTGGCTGTGTTTGATCTTAAAGAGTGGACTGAAAAGCAAATATGTCTCTCTATGTTCACAGCAAGACTTCTTTGAGCGGCTGTATGTTATGTATACCATTGGGTACGCTGTGTCCTTCAGCTCTCTGCTAGTTGCCATCTTCATCATTGGATACTTTAGGTACGTGATAATTTTCTAATGCTAACATGATGTTCTCTCTTTGTAACAAACTGCAGTCAGTGGAATAACTGCAGGGGGTGGTCCTCAACTGTATCTGCATCTTCACATCCTGTCTTGTATCCTGAAAAGTTGCAGGACCTATAAAACAACATCAGGTTTTAATGCCTGACAAGCATGCACTTTTCATGTTATTCATTGGGTTTTGAAAAGTCTCCAAACCCCAGGGGATTGCAATTGTCATTTGTCATTTTCTTCTTTTCAGTCTGTATATTCATGTCCTGATTGTCCTGCAGTGTTCCACTTGTACACGACATATCAAACCATGTTCTGAGTGTGTGCTGTACTGTGTTCACAATGACAAAATTGCTAAATTAAGCAAATGAATGCAAATTATTTGATTGTAGAGTGTGGTGTTGGTGGGCACTATTGTCACACACTGCTGCATGTATTATAGAGATGAATGATTTTCTCACAAATTCTAAAATAAATTTAACCAAACTGTTGACAGTGCTGTGATACCAGCAAATGAAAATCGATTAAGTAGCAATAATGTTGAGTCTTTGGATAAAAAAAAAACACTTTACATGCCATTTACACATTTTCTGATTGGAAACTGAAGTAGTTTGATTTTGCACTACATGTGTCATTTCCATTAGTCCAAATAGTACAGTACATTTAAAGCACATATAGTAGACAGTGTATTGTTTCTATTGATGACATGTTATTTCCGAAATTCTTTCCTTTTTTCTGTCTCTTGGTGGATTTGGCTCAGGAGGTAGAGCAGGTCATCCATTAACCCCAGAGTCAGCACCTCAATCCCCTGGCTCCTCCTGACCACATGTCTCCTCCTGTCCCAAATTTCTCCCAATCGAGGCCAGCCCTTTGTGTGAATATGTGGGTGAATAGATGAAGGAAAACCATTATGGTTGAAAAGCGCTATATAAATTAAGTCTATTTACCTCTCTTTCTTAGTGAAATAATGCAGAAAATCTAATTAAAAACACATTTGAATTCACTAAAATACTGAGCAAAAAGTATGCAGCCCAACACCTCTAGGAATTACATCGACATTTCCACATTCAGTGCCAATGCAGGAAATGAGAAAGTAAGGGTAAAGAGTGGGATAGTAGATGGGTGTGTAGCAAGTCAACCAGAGACCAGAGTTCAAGTTCTATCACAGACCTTCAAATAATGTTCACCTTTTAATAACCTGTCACCATGATCCTTCCCTAACCAATTATTTAAGTTATCTGTCCCTAACCAAACCGTAACCATCATTTATTTGCCATAACACAATCCTTCTCTAACCTTACCCATGCTGTACTTGCCATGCACAGATGATAGACACAATGTTTTTCTAATTTCATGCTCGATACTACAGGTTCACCGACAAGTCACCAAGTCTAACCAGCTGATTAATGAACTTAATGATTGATAAGACTGACACAGCATATAATTCAATATATATTGAATTATTAATAATGGAATTAACAATTATGTGGCTTTGAATTGAGCTTTTCTTTTAAGGGAATTCCTATATCCCCTACAATTAAGACCAAACATGTTTTTACATACATTTTAACACAACTTTGTTATATTTTAACATAGTTCTTTCCAAGGAAGTTTATAAGAAATCATAAAAAGAACTGTTAGAAAAGCACAGGCCCGTAAAATGATTACTGAAAAGCAAGGTAATATCTAAGTATTTACGTAATAAGTTCAGAGTTGTGGGTAGAAACTGGAGTCAGAATTACAACATTTTTCTTAAAAGGATTTATGGTATGTTACCTTGGATTCAGAGCTCTTGCTCTTGTGCTGCAGATAGATAGTCTGTATTGTAAAAGAATTGAGAAGGATTCATTTATTTATATTCCACTTGCACTTATAGAGAGAAGCAAGTAAACAGAAGAAAATTCCTCTTCATGCACCACAAACAGCCTTCTTGGTCAAAGATGAAAAATAATTGTTTAACATTTGAAACTGCCTTTGATCAGGTGTAACCATCCTATTAGCACTTCAATCAACCTTTTGGATATCCCTGTCTACTTGGAAATGTATGCAGCACACTTAGCTGAAGAGGCCCCGCCTTAAAGTTTGGAACCTGGAAGCAAAAGACAAGAAACAAACAGATGCAGACTTAGGAAAGGACAGAAAATCCTTAAAAATGAATAATCAATATATACCAACAATCATACCTGTCTTAAACAAATCCTTATAAGCAGCTCCCTTGTCAAACTACAGCTCGAGCTTAAGAGCTGCTATATATATATATATATATATATATATATATATATACACTACCGTTCAACAGTTTGGGGTCACCCAAACAATTTTGTGTTTTCCATGAAAAGTCACACTTATTCACCACCATACGTTGT
>JAVQJL010060077.1:0-10570 GCA_036024295.1 Nannoperca obscura | reverse complement strand
ATAGAGACTATTTATCTGATCGTCCTCATTCAATACTATGAATGTAATAAAATAGATAAACACAGTTGAGGCCTCGGTTGCCGTCTGACCACATCTGAAGGAAACCACCACCCTGATCTCTCTGCAAGAACCAAGAGTCTCGCATGTCTTTGTTGTCTCAACTCAACAAAGTGTCCAAGTGGGGAGAAGGGCTGGTGTCCATGGTCTGACACGCTGCTGTACACACAAAAAGTGACCGAGGTCCAGATGAAAACGGGCATCAGACACGATTGTCATTGATTGTTGACGCCTCACGACAGAAAGAAAAAGACCCAAAACAGCCGGAGAAAAGTCTTCTTCTGAGCTGGAGACAGGCAGCATCTCACACGCTGCTTCGGACGCCATTGTTTGTTTACATTGTTGTTCCTGGAAACCGGTCCCTCGCACCTCCTTCCTGAAGACAGCAAGTTATGATTGATGGGAGATTAATGTGTCTCTCTGCCGGGTGGTGACCATTTTAACAGACTAAACACTGGTGGAGTGTGAACCCGGTGTTAGGGGCGGTAATGAGGAGGGGGAAGTGCTGCTCTTTCACTTTCCAGATCTGAACTGGCCTCTCTGAAGGTCTCTGCACAACCTATGCAGTTTATTCACATCAGCATCATTTCCTTTATGGGTAGAACAGACTGGACATGAAGGGAGTGACGTGTCCTGTGGTACTGAAACACTCTGTATCACCTCTTAATAAAGACTCAAGACTCTGTTTCTACTTTAGTGAATTATTTAACACTGTCAGACCTAACAAGTCTCTCTCTGTCTGTCCTCTGCATACGCTGGAGGTCAGTGATGACATCACTCAGGTATTGTCTGACGCGTCCCATTTCCTAACCACGTTACCATGGCAACGAGAAGAAAGGGTACGTTTGACCCTGCTCGTGTGTGTGTGTGTGTGTGTGTGTGTGTGTGTGTGTGTGTGTGTGTGTTTCTGTTGACTGGCTGTAGTTTTGTGCAGTAATGTCTGGCTGTAACCACCAGGGGGCAGTGTGCACCTGCCTGTGAGCTGAAATTGTCACGTGAACATTCAGAGATTTGGGAGCATCTATTTTGTTCAGAGCGACATAACATAAAGTTATCTCAGAGCACCTTTTCATGTAGAGCAGGTCTAGACTGACTTTTATATTTACAGAGACCCAACAGTTCCCACCATGAGCAGCACCAGGAGACAGCTGCGAGGAAAAACTGTAACAGGTAGAAACCTCGAGCAGAACCAGAACCAGAACCAGACTCTGGGTGGGCCGTCATCTGACTTGACTGACTGCCTTGAGATGTAAAGTAATAATTGTGGTAATGGTATTGATGGTAATATTAATAAAATAATAGCAATACTTATAATAAGATCAATAACAGTAAAAGCAGCAGCGGCTGCAGGAACACGGGGCAGCAGGTGCAACCACAGATCCAGACTCTGCAGCACCGGAGGCAGAAACACCTGCAGAAAGCACCAGAAAGAGAGAGAAGTTGAGTTAGTAACAAGCATTAATGGGATACGAGTGTGTACAGATGGAGAGGGAGAGGAGAGAGAGCAGGTTCCTTATTTCACTTTTACTTTCAAATGAAGAACGTCAGAATCTCCCACTTCAGGCAGGTGCATCTGTGCTGCCTGTTTCTACATTTCTAATAAAACATTGGTTAGTAGTGGATTCTAGTTAATTAATTAACTAATTAAAAAATGTATCCCGTTTTTTCTCACATCTTCAATCTTCAACTTTTTATTAAACATTAATCACAGCTTTGTTGTGACTTTGGGCATTCAGACATGCCTTGTTTACTGGATGTTGTAAAACCTGCATTTTCTCTCTGTCACCAGGCTCTACCTCCAAGGCGGGTGGGGTGCGTTTCCCTGACGACGACGAGCCCCCCGGCTCTCCAACACGGAGAGACGACCAGTCAAACCCCTCCACCCTCATTGCCGTCCTGGAGAAGGATGGCAGCTACTTGGTCAAAGTGTGTCCGTGTGTGTGTGTGTATATGTTTGTGCACGTGGAACCAAAGTCATGCACTTTGAATTGGTCACACTTGTACAAGCCATTCCCTGATCCTCAGGGAGCTCTGATATTTTTATAATAATGAATCAAAGGAAAATGTGAACTGGGTCTCTCATAGCGATGGACTCTGCAGCTCCCCTCGGCTTTAGAGCTTTATAGTGGTTTGTACCATTGTCATTCCCTCTCACTGCTCTCACAGTCACTTTCAGCCACAGCAGACAGCTGTTTTTAGCATATTTGACTTACCTTTGCCAAGTGGACAGAAACAATTCACCAACTTCATCAACTTAAAAGATGCCCCCTAGTGACCAAAAAAAACACTTATTGCAGGTATAAGCAATTCATTTACCCCTTAACAGCTTTCCGTTAAGTACATGTAAAGGGAAACTCCCGTTTTTTTAAACCTGGGCACTGTTTTTACATACAAACATTTTGATGTTGGTCCAGTTCATCGGCGTACGCAAACGAGCTGCAATGGCTGCAGCGTAATCCTTGCGGGCAATTGTGCTCATGAAGAATCAAGCTAAGAAAAGTGCAAATTTTTGCCAAAATAGCAAAGTTTCAGTTCTTTTAGAGAGCATCACCTTTGCACAGTTTGTCCACCAGAGAGCACTGACAACTTTAAAGACACAAATCTTATTCCCAATTCTCTATACTTTCTCCTTTACTCTGTCGCTCATCTCTCCAGGCGGGTTTCCTGAAGAGCCACCACTGTTATGAGGTTGTCTTCACCGTCCCTGATGTCCCCACACTGGGCAAAGAGCTCTCCTGTATTCCTTCCACCTCTCCAACTCGGAGGTCCTCCAGCCTCCGGGTCCATCGTATAAACTCCACACTGGAGGGTAAGTTCCAACGATGCAAACAAACAAATGCTTTTCTGTAATGTATGTGTCTTTTGCTTTATTATTAAAAAATAATAGTCAATCGTCAAAAGCAGGATTGGTCTGGACCAAAGTGGATGTCAATGTCAGTCAGTCAGTCCACCCCTTTGGTCCAGACTGAAATATCTCAACAACTATCCGATGGATTGCCTTTTTAGCCTCGTTTAGCATGTTAACATTAGCATTTAGCTCCAAGCACAACGGTGTCTGTACAATCTCACAGAGTCTTGCTTTCTTAATTCCACAATTGCTCAACTAACCACTTCAACTCTGGATTTTCCCATAGAGGGTTTCTTTCATCACTCAGCAGCAACTTATTGCATTAGTCTGAGCCACTGCTGCACTGTCACCTCTCCAAGGGAGCTGGAGAATGTGGAAGGTTTTTTTCTCTCAAGCACAATAGCAGCTATCGATTTTAGCTTTTCAGGAAGATGAAAGGACATCTCTGTGAGAAAACCCTCTGAGTTACCGAAGCTAGTAAAAGAGCAGCTTGTGCAGACATGATGTGGCACTTAGACTCCCTCTCAGTCTCCCTGGCCAGTCCTCCAGAGAGACTTAATGAAGCCTGTACATCAAATATGTACCACGCAGCTCAGGGGACCGACACTGTTTTGATGTAGAGCTGAGTGAGCAAAATCATATGCAGACAAATAACGTTTGAAGTGCATCTGAAGCACAAGTAGACGGTACACCTCCCCTCTGTCAGCACTTTGTCTGATGACCTTGCACAGTGAAAAACAACTCTCGTCCAATCTCTTGTCTGTCTCTCTATATCACTTCCCTCACTCCTCTCCATCCCTGTCAGTCCAAAGGCAGTCCCTGCCCAATGGGCTTGATAAGACTCTCTCTCCATGCAACTGAATCAAACAGGTTACAATTAATTAAAAAAAAAAAGTAAATGCATATGTAGAAATTGATGATTCCTCTCCCTCCTTCTCTGTAGGAGGAGTAAAAGTGACGTGTGAGTACAGGACTCACCAGGAGGGGGTGCTGCAGGAGGAGATCACTCTGCGAACCAGAGGGAAAAAAGACCGCAGTCTGAAGGTCAGACTCCAGGCCAGGGTCATTGGTATGTGCGCACACACACACACACACACACACACACACACACACACGCACACACACACGTACTTTTATACTTGTAAGGACCTTCATTGAAACAATGCATTCACTAGGCCCTAACCCGAACCATCACAACTGAAGGCCTAAACCCAAACTTCACAAATTTGTATGTCAAAGGTAAGTTTCTGATTAGCTCAATAAGACTTTCTATGCAACTGAATCCATTCCTCATTGAGATGAATGGGGAGGGAGATCCAGCACACAAGCAGCACAGTTTTACGAAGCTGCTGTAAACAGATCTTAGAAAACTCAATATGTTATATTTGGAAAAACATGTGACTCTCTCTTGATGAAGTTTAATTGGCAGTGGCAGGTGTTGAGCCATTTTAACCCATGAAATGCAGATTTTTATACATTTGGTAAGAAATGTCAGTATTAATATTTATACAGTCACATCATCATTAATTCTACAGCTCAGTAACATATTTAAGTGTGCAGTACCTCTTTAAATGCAGCCAGCTTTTGTCGTTGGTACGTAGTAGACCTGACACCTAGTGTCATACCAGGAGTGAAAAGCAAACTGATTAACACACAGGTTCCCCTTTCTCTCCCCTTGCCCTCGTCCTTTTCTCGTCCTCTGTCCAGACCCACATCACGGGACTCCCATGCTGCTGGAGGGGGTGAGGTGCCTGGGCGCTCAGAAAGACGCCCACACAAAGCACAGCAGCGACTGTAAGAGGATATGAGGAAAAGCTACACACTTCTAATGTTTATGTATATATCTACAGCACTGTTATTCTGTGACTGGGTCAGGGTCTAGAGTGCTAGTATGGAAACGGCTCTGGATGGACATCTGACAAATGCCGTCTAATTTAGATAGCCATGTTGTTGAATGTACGGTAAACCAGCACTCAACACTAGCCAGCTTACATATTACACACACACTTACACACACATACACACACACACACACACACACAGTTGTGTTTCAATCACTGCCTCACATATAACCCAACATTACACCAAGTGTTCACTCTAAAATCTAATAAGTTATGTTATGGTGACTTGCGTTATGTCCCCAAAAGGAAGGCGAGTCCTCACAATGTGACTGTGTATACAAGTCCACACACACTCTCTCTCTCTCTCTCTTTCTCACACACACACACACACACACACACACACACACACACACTAACTCGCTGACTTAAACACACAAACACACCAAGTCACTGCCTGGAAAAAGAAAATCATGCTCAGCACCACACATGTAGTAATAGACTGTAAATAATCACAATCAGGTTAATTGCCAAGGTTTTCACGTACAAGGAATTTACTGGCATATTGGTGTATAAATAAGCATATAAGGGAAAATATATCAAATAGAAACAAATAAAAATAGAGTACTGTAAAAAGAAAAGTACTGTAAAGTGAATTACTTTACAGCAGCCCTACTGCCCCCCGTTCCTTAACTGTGTGCACTGCCTACCATAAAGATCACTCATCAAAACACTCATTTTGTCTCTGAATTTTGTCCAGAGACACACCAGACTTATTAGAATAATTCCTGTTATTTGAGCTTTGCACAAAATGTCAGTGCTGGTTTTATGAGTGTTGCTGAATTAGCTGAGTTGTTCCTCTGCCAGCTGGCAACCGGTCACTCACATGTCTTAGGTTGATGCCTGCAGTCAGATCTCCGTATAGAATTAGCTTTGTGAGATGTAGTTAGCAGGGTTTGTGCGGCGTGACACACATTCACTGCTGCTGTTTCCCACGACTGCCACCACATGTTTTACTGATTGCACCTTACTATTTTATTCCTGTTTGTCGAAGCAGCCATACATGAAAAAAAGAGGAGATTATCAGCATTTCCCATTTAACCACACTGTCTGCTGTATGTGTATAGCAATTAAAACTATAATATGAGACATTGCATTACATTAAAGTACTAAACAGCATGATATTATTAAAATAAAGTGTCATCTTAAAAAGCAAAATGTATTCTTTTAAAACCATGAAATATAATTGTTTAAGTCTTTGTGGTGCAGAGAGAATCTGACATAATTATTATTATAGTTTTTATAATTATTTTTTATAACTGGGTATTTAGCATTTTCAGTTTTTCAGTATCTTCATGTGTTTTTTCATCAGCGAATTATATAATATGTCCGGTATGAGTTGTTGTGAATATTCAGTTGATGCTGTGATTTGCATGATTTAGACTGGAGGTTTTCAAAGTGGGAGGAGGCACACAGTCTCTGATTTACGCTGTATGTCATAAAGTGAATCCATGTTTGTCTTACTGTGTTTATTACATTGTAAGTGTAAAAGAAGCTGCAGCCAAAAGTGATATTTATTAAAGGAGTAGACACTAAGATTTTGGTATATTGTCTGATCTGAGTTTTGAACTAAGATAAAGCATGTATACTTGGTAGATCAGCTCCGCTAACATTTTAGCATACACTGTTGAGTAATAGACCCCATGCTAATCCTTTAGCATACAGTGAACTGTACCTCAATATCATTCTTATCTTGAAAGAGTGCAGCTTTTGAATTTCAAGTAGTGATTTTTTATTAGGTTTTAAGACGCAGACATAGCCTAATTAAAATGTCACCTGCTAACAACGTCTTAACAAGCTGAAAGTGATGACTGTTGATTGATTTTGCCAGCTGTAATGAAAATGTAGCTGATTGCATCACTTCTGTACTCGTCAGAATGCATTTTCTGCTCCTGTAAACATTGCAGATTGTGGATGTGCTGCTTGCAGTGTGTTCAGTTGTCTGTGACCTGCCACCAAACAGTACGTGTCCTTTTGCTGTGTACCTGAATGTAAATAAAGTATCCTCCCACATGTACACTGTACGAGGTTATAGTACATTAATGTCTCTTCTGCAATGATTTGTACATCATATACAGGTGAATGAATGCACAGCAGCTTTCAGGGCATTACTCAGAGGCAGCATCTGTGCGTAATAAGACAGCTGGATGGAAAAGTTAATCAACAGAGACAGCACTTTGGTTTTCCACGTAGTGAGTGGCCGTGGACTAAAAGTCTTCAGTGCTGCCCGAGTGAGTGATAAACCCACCAGTGACTGCGTTTGAATCTGGAGTTAAGACACGTAACTAACGGTCAGTGTGTTGTGGATTTACTCATCAGGTTGATGCTCCTTCATGACTGTCAAACGCTCAGCAAACAGTCTGTAGGTGTGGTTTTCATATCACACAGGTAGGATCGTGTGAGATTTCTAAGACTGATACGTTTCTGCTCAATATTTTAAATTATTTAAAGAATATTAAGCTAGCCTCCGATCCTCAGCCAGGGTTCTGCTGGCGGTTCCTGAGTCCCGGCTCGAATCTAAAGGTGTCCTAAATCCTAAAACAAATAAAACAAGTAAAAAGTTTTTTTTACAATCACACCATTTTACTTGGCAGCATATTACCAGCAAGAAATTTATATTTTACAATCTATTGTATCAGGTTATAGCCACTGACTCACTGAATATGGTTGGTTAAAGAGGTGGTTGGTAAGCTTACAAAACAATTACAAAACCCCCAAAACTACTGCTACTTATGACTTTCTCAGAGACATTTTTGCATTGAGGCATTCTGAAGAACTTCTATTATTGTTCCACCCTGAGAAGCAGTTTAACGGGACGGTGTCTGTGTGAGTTTCATCAGGCAGCTTTTAGAGAATTGTTTTACAATATTATGTCGACGCAAACTCGATGTTAACATGTTGTGTGTTTCCAGATCCTCACTGATTTAGTTGAGGGTTGAGTTCGATGTCCTGATCTCAAAATAAAATCCCACACCGATATTACATTTGTGCAATTGTTGCCATCTAACACCTAAAGGAAGAGTTTATAGAGACCAAACAACAGATAAAGGAGAATGAATAATGGAAAATTGTATAACTGTATAAGTGTTTGCTAAAACATAAACCATAAAATGTTAGTTAATGTTCTGGGTTTGTTGTTCTGGGTTATGTTTGATGTCATATTAAGAATGAACCTATGATATTCAAGCAAAGATAAAAGGGACATGTTGTGACTACAGTGGTGTCATGTTAACATAAAAAATTCTTCATCACTTTGACGAAAGTAAAAAATCAAAAGACATCTTGTTCCTGCAGAGCTTCTTCAAAGGCATGATGCAGAAACTGAATGGTGCTAACTGTTAGCATGCTAACATGCTAAATGTGACATAATAAACAGCCTGTTCATATCCAGTAGTAACATACATGTTAACCATAGATGTATTAAGAGAGCTGAATACAGCAAGACAAGTCCACAGTGCTGCCAATTTGCTGCAGTGGCCAACTGCGGTACTGCAACTGTCCTGCAGCCCAAAATGCATCGTCCCCATAGGGTGCCATTATAAAAGAAACATCTGTAAAACTACTGACAGGGCACTTCAAACTTCAAGTAATTGTTGATTTAAACTTTTAATGCATCCATTATCTATAATGCATGTTTTTGCAGGTGAACATGCAAACTCCACACAGAAAGGCCCCAGCTGTCCGTTGTTTCCCGAGTTTCCCAGAGCCTAGAAAAGCTATTTTATGGAAGGGGGACATCAGTTCACAAGTGTGGTGGGCCACAAAATACAGAAACTGAATGAGTCGTTGTATGATTAGTAGGTCTAATACAATTGGACCTTGTGACATGAGCCAACAGGAAGTCAGACAGCTCAGACAGGAGACATCTTTCATGTGCATGATTAAACAGCTCAGTCATGGAAGAATCCGAGTATTTTCGCTCTATGGGCCCAAAAACACAGGAGCCCGAGGAAGCCTGAAAACAGCGCAGGCGTTGAATGAACAACACTTTATGATCGGGTGCCATCTTAAATTCCAGTTTTCTCTTAATACATCCATGATGTTAACATGCTCTCTGTGACGATCAAGGTGTGTTCTCTTGTGTTAACATGCTAATGGTAGCTGTGTTTTGAACCTTAGTTTAGCTAAGGCTTTTCATCCATCACAGGATTCTAAGTTCTAGAGTGTAAAAAGATTTACAGCATCAAGATGCTGCTGGCACAAACCTGAGGATTAGAACAGAAATATAGGCTGCTGCTGACTTCAGTCTAAATGCATTGACACTGGCACATCAGTCACATCCAAGCATAAAATAACTGAAGCCAACAAATGGCCTTCTCATCATCTGAAGGAATCCAGTGCGGCTAAAGGTATGTTTGTGCATCTCAGTCTTCTTCAAGCATCATTAGTAAAGATTTCCTTCTTGCTTCACTTCATCCTGTCATTGCAACGGGGCAAATGATCAGCGGAGCCTCGTTCCTTCCTGATTTATTAGTACAGGGGCTGAAGAACGGGTGAATGGTGTCAGGAAAAGAATCGGTGAATGTGTAGATGAGAATTTTGGCCTCCACATTGTAGAAGGACAGCAGTCCCTTATCACAGTCCACATAGATCCCAATGCGGGAGGGTCTGGGGTTGACTGTCAGGTTGGTTGAGGGTTCTGTTCGGAAGGCGTAGTCGGTCTGATCCCTCAGGCTGAGGAACCAGTACCCGTGGGTGGGGCTCACAGTGATTTTGCCCTTCCGGTTGACGGACCAGCTCGCCACTCCCAGGTCCCAGTCTGTCTTTCCTCCCACGTCCACCTGGAAGACGGAAGTGAGGTACAGTTTACTGCAGACAGTGCAGACTTTCCACCTCTTCAGGTATCAGGGTCAGTATGTTGTTTTGCCAATATATTGGGTTTATGTTGGTCTTGTACTGAATGTGCACATGACATAATCACAATATCCCCTTTACCAAACCTACTTTGATATATAGTAAAAATAAATTTGACCTCCTCCCCGAATGACGGCTATTTTATGAATAAGATAAATTGCCTGTGATGTTATCTGATCTAATGTAAACTTAAGTATTACCTATGGAAAGAATATGTTGTTTATAAGAGTAAAATAATACATCAGACCTGCTGAGGGACCGCAGATGTAAATGAGCTATATACAGTACTTTGTAGTGTATAGTGTGTATGCAGTACTGTAGCTAACTCGGGCTGAGCGGGTGTGTTGTGCGTGGCCCCTGTTAAATAAACTAAAATACACATGTATAGTAATGTGAGCAGTGCCTACAGACACTTGTTTTTTCTGCAGGCTACGTATGATTTAAAAGAAACTTATATTCTATAATACTTGTAATGTAATATTTCATTTCTTAAAAGAGTGGAATAGAGTTGCTAAAAGTCTCATATTCTGTAACGATAAGCTACAATTATTGACAGTGAGAGAAACAAACAGCCTCCCATGTGTTCATCTAAAGTAATATTAAAATGCTAGGAGGAAGTAGTAAAGTCAAATGTTATTTAGTAAGCTTGCAGACTCAGAGTTGAGCTTTGTGGCTGCTGAGGTGCACACAGCTTCACATCGCGGCCCACCTACCTCCCAGTAATGGCGTCCTGAGTTGAAGCCCTGCTGGGCCAGCACACACACCACCCGGTCAAAGCGCTCAGGGTTGTCCGGCAGCGGCTGGTGGCGGTCACCACAGTGCACCTGCTTCCTGTCTGCTGAGATGATGATGCGTGGGTGGGCTGTGCTGGGGTCCAAAGTGATGTTGGCTGAGAGAGAGAGAGAGAGAGAGA